>WNGS01169300.1:4351-54795 GCA_020271785.1 Procambarus virginalis
GACTGTTGTGCCTGGTGGTGCACCTGTGACTGTTGTGCCTGGTGGTGCACCTGTGACTGTTGTGCCTGGTGGTGCACCTGTGACTGTTGTGCCTGGTGGTGCACCTGCGACTGTTGTGCCTGGTGGGGCACCCTGTGACTGTTGTGCCTGGTGGTGCACCTGTGACTGTTGTGCCTGGTGTGCACCTGTGACTGTTGTGCCTGGTGGGCACCAGCGACTGTTGTGCCTGGTGTGGCACCAGTGACTGTTGTGCCTGGTGGTGCACCTGTGACTGTTTTGCCTTGGTGCACCAGCGACTGTTGTGCCTGGTGGGGCACCTGTGACTGTTGTGCCTGGTGGTGCACCTGTGACTGTTGTGCCTGGTGGTGCACCTGCGACTGTTGTGCCTGGTGGGCACCTGTCTTTGTGCCTGGTGGGTGCACCTGTGACTGTTGTGCCTGGTGGTGCACCTGTGACTGTTGTGCCTGGTGGTGCACCTGTGACTGTTGTGCCTGGTGGTGCACCTGTGACTGTTGTGCCTGGTGGTGCACCTGTGACTGTTTGCCTGGTGGTGCACCTGTGACTGTTGTGCTGGTGGTGCACCTGTGACTGTTGTGCCTGGTGGGCACCTGCGACTGTTGTGCCTGGTGGTGCACCTGTGACTGTTGTGCCTGGGGTGCACCTTGACTGTTGTGCCTGGTGGTGCACCTGCGCTGTTGTGCCTGGTGGTGCACCTGTGACTGTTGTGCCTGGTGGTGCACCTGTGACTGTTGTGCCTGGTGGTGCACCTGCGACTGTTGTGCCTGGTGGTGCACCTGTGACTGTTGTGCCTGTGGTGCACCTGTGACTGTTGTGCCTGGTGGTGCACCTGTGACTGTTGTGCCTGGTGGTGCACCAGCGACTGTTGTGCCTGGTGGTGCACCATGACTGTTGTGCCTGGTGGTGCACCTGCGACTGTTGTGCCTGGTGGTGCACCTGTGACTGTTGTGCCTGGTGGCACCTGTGACTGTTGTGCCTGGTGTGCACCTGCGACTGTTGTGCCTGGTGGTGCACCTGCGACTGTTGTGCCTGGTGGTGCACCTGTGACTGTTGTGCCTGGTGGTGCACCTGCGACTGTTGTGCCTGGTGGGCCACCTGTGACTGTTGTGCCTGGTGGGGCACCTGTGACTGTTGTGCCTGGTGGTGCACCTGTGACTGTTGTGCCTGGTGGTGCACCTGTGACTGTTGTGCCTGGTGGTGCACCTGCGACTGTTGTGCCTGGTGGTGCACCTCGACTGTTGTGCCTGGTGGTGCACCTGCGACTGTTGTGCCTGGTGGTGCACCTGCGACTGTTGTGCCTGGTGGTGCACCTGTGACTGTTGTGCCTGGTGGTGCACCTGTGACTGTTGTGCCTGGTGGTGCACCTGTGACTGTTGTGCGGTGGGCACCTGCGACTGTTGTGCCTGGTGGTGCACCTGTGACTGTTGTGCCTGGTGGTGCACCTGGACTGTGTGCCTGGTGTGCACCTGCGACTGTGTGCCTGGTGGTGCACCTGTGACTGTTGTGCCTGGTGGTGCACCATGACTGTTGTGCCTGGTGGTGCACCATGACTGTTGTGCCTGGTGGTGCACCTGCGACTGTTTTTGTTGTGCCTGGTGGTTGCCCCGTGACTGTTGTGCCTGGTGGTGCACCTGTGACTGTTGTGCCTGGTGGCACCATTGACTGTTGTGCCTGGTGGTGCACCTGTGACTGTTGTGCCTGGGTGGTGCACCTGCGACTGTTGTGCCTGGTGGGGCACCTGCGACTGTTGTGCCTGTTGGGCACCTGCGACTGTTTGTGCCTGGTGGGGCACCTGCGACTGTTGTGCCTGGTGGGGCACCTGCGACTGTTGTGCCTGGTGGTGCACCTGCGACTGTTGTGCCTGGTGGTGCACCTGCGACTGTTGTGCCTGGTGGGCACCTGCGACTGTTGTGCCTGGTGGGGCACCTACGACTGTTGTGCCTGGTGGGGCACCTGCGACTGTTGTGCCTGGTGGTGGCACCTGCGACTGTTGTGCCTGGTGGTGCACCTGCGACTGTTGTGCCTGGTGGTGCACCTGCGACTGTTGTGCCTGGTGGTGCACCTACGACTGTTGTGCCTGGTGGTGCACCTGCGACTGTGTGCTGGTGGGGCACCTGCGACTGTTGTGCCTGGTGGTGCACCTACGACTGTTGTGCCTGGTGGTGCACCTGCGACTGTTGTGCCTGGTGGGGCACCTGCGACTGTTGTGCCTGGTGGTGCACCTGCACTGTTGTGCCTGGTGTGCACCTGCAACTGTTGTGCCTGGTGGTGCACCTGCGACTGTTGTGCTGTGGTGCACCTGTGACTGTTGTGCCTGGTGGTGCCCCTGCGACTGTTGTGCCTGGTGGTGCACCTGCGACTGTTGTGCCTGGTGGTACCTGCGACTGTTGTGCCTGGTGGTGCACCTGCGACTGTTGTGCCTGGTGGTGCACCTGCGACTGTTGTGCCTGGTGGTGCACCTGTGACTGTTGTGCCTGGTGGTGCACTGCGACTGTTGTGCCTGGTGGTGCACCTGCGACTGTTGTGCCTGGTGGTGCACCTGCGACTGTTGTGCCTGGTGGTGCAACTGTTGTGCCTGGTGGTGCACCTGCGACTGTTGTGCCTGGTGGTGCACCTGCGACTGTTGTGCCTGGTGGTGCACCTGCGACTGTTGTGCCTGGTGGTGCACCTGTGCTGTTGTGCCTGGTGGTGCACCTGCGACTGTTGTGCCTGGTGGTGCACCTGCGACTGTTGTGCCTGGTGGTGCACCTGCGACTGTTGTGCCTGGTGGTGCACCTGCGACTGTTGTGCCTGGTGGTGCACCTGCGACTGTTGTGCCTGGTGGTGCACCTGCGACTGTTGTGCCTGGTGGTGCACCTGCGACTGTTGTGCCTGGTGGTGCACCTGCGACTGTTGTGCCTGGTGGTGCACCTGCGACTGTTGTGCCTGGTGGGGCACCTGCGACTGTTGTGCCTGGTGGGCACCTGTGACTGTTGTGCCTGGTGGTGCACCTGGGACTGTTGTGCCTGGTGGTGCACCTGCGACTGTTGTGCCTGGTGGTGCACCTGCGACTGTTGTGCCTGGTGGTGCACCTGCGACTGTTGTGCCTGGTGGGGCACCTGCGTCTGTTGTGCCTGGTGGTGCACCTACGTCTGTGGTGCCTGGTGGTGCACCTGCGACTGTTGTGCCTGGTGGTGCACCTGCGACTGTTGTGCCTGGTGGTGCACCTGCGACTGTTGTGCCTGGTGGTGCACCTGCGACTGTTGTGCCTGGTGGTGCACCTGCGACTGTTGTGCCTGGTGGTGCACCTGCGACTGTTGTGCCTGGTGGTGCACCTGCGACTGTTGTGCCTGGTGGTGCACCTGCGACTGTTGTGCCTGGTGGTGCACCTGCGACTGTTGTGCCTGGTGGTGCACCTGCGACTGTTGTGCCTGGTGGTGCACCTGCGACTGTTGTGCCTGGTGGTGCACCTGCGACTGTTGTGCCTGGTGGTGCACCTGTGACTGTTGTGCCTGGTGGTGCACCTGACTGTTGTGCCTGGTGGTGCACCTGCGACTGTTGTGCCTGGTGGTGCACCTGCGACTGTTGTGCCTGGTGGTGCACCTGTGACTGTTGTGCCTGGTGGTGCACCTGCGACTGTTGTGCCTGGTGGTGCACCTGCGACTGTTGTGCCTGGTGGTGCACCTTGACTGTTGTGCCTGGTGGTGCACCTGTGACTGTTGTGCCTGGTGGTGCACCTGCGACTGTTGTGCCTGGTGGTGCACCTGCGACTGTTGTGCCTGGTGGTGCACCTGCGACTGTTGTGCCTGGTGGTGCACCTGCGACTGTTGTGCCTGGTGGTGCACCTGCGACTGTTGTGCCTGGTGGTGCACCTGCGACTGTTGTGCCTGGTGGTGCACCTGCGACTGTTGTGCCTGGTGGTGCACCTGCGACTGTTGTGCCTGGTGGTGCACCTGCGACTGTTGTGCCTGGTGGTGCACCTGCGACTGTTGTGCCTGGTGGTGCACCTGCGACTGTTGTGCCTGGTGGTGCACCTGTGACTGTTGTGCCTGGTGGTGCACCTGCGACTGTTGTGCCTGGTGGTGCACCTGTGACTGTTGTGCCTGGTGGTGCACCTGCGACTGTTGTGCCTGGTGGTGCACCTGCGACTGTTGTGCCTGGTGGTGCACCTGCGACTGTTGTGCCTGGTGGTGCACCTGCGACTGTTGTGCCTGGTGGTGCACCTGTGACTGTTGTGCCTGGTGGTGCACCTGCGACTGTTGTGCCTGGTGGTGCACCTGCGACTGTTGTGCCTGGTGGTGCACCTGTGACTGTTGTGCCTGGTGGTGCACCTGCGACTGTTGTGCCTGGTGGTGCACCTGCGACTGTTGTGCCTGGTGGTGCACCTGCGACTGTTGTGCCTGGTGGTGCACCTGCGACTGTTGTGCCTGGTGGTGCACCTGCGACTGTTGTGCCTGGTGGTGCACCTGCGACTGTTGTGCCTGGTGGTGCACCTGTGACTGTTGTGCCTGGTGGTGCACCTGCGACTGTTGTGCCTGGTGGTGCACCTGCGACTGTTGTGCCTGGTGGTGCACCTGCGACTGTTGTGCCTGGTGGTGCACCTGCGACTGTTGTGCCTGGTGGTGCACCTGCGACTGTTGTGCCTGGTGGTGCACCTGCGACTGTTGTGCCTGGTGGTGCACCTGCGACTGTTGTGCCTGGTGGTGCACCTGCGACTGTTGTGCCTGGTGGTGCACCTGCGACTGTTGTGCCTGGTGGTGCACCTGCGACTGTTGTGCCTGGTGGTGCACCTGTGACTGTTGTGCCTGGTGGTGCACCTGTGACTGTTGTGCCTGGTGGTGCACCTGTGACTGTTGTGCCTGGTGGTGCACCTGTGACTGTTGTGCCTGGTGGTGCACCTGTGACTGTTGTGCCTGGTGGTGCACCTGCGACTGTTGTGCCTGGTGGTGCACCTGTGACTGTTGTGCCTGGTGGTGCACCTGCGACTGTTGTGCCTGGTGGTGCACCTGCGACTGTTGTGCCTGGTGGTGCACCTGTGACTGTTGTGCCTGGTGGTGCACCTGTGACTGTTGTGCCTGGTGGTGCACCTGTGACTGTTGTGCCTGGTGGTGCACCTGCGACTGTTGTGCCTGGTGGTGCACCTGTGACTGTTGTGCCTGGTGGTGCACCTGTGACTGTTGTGCCTGGTGGTGCACCTGCGACTGTTGTGCCTGGTGGTGCACCTGTGACTGTTGTGCCTGGTGGTGCACCTGTGACTGTTGTGCCTGGTGGTGCACCTGTGACTGTTGTGCCTGGTGGTGCACCTGTGACTGTTGTGCCTGGTGGTGCACCTGTGACTGTTGTGCCTGGTGGTGCACCTGTGACTGTTGTGCCTGGTGGTGCACCTGTGACTGTTGTGCCTGGTGGTGCACCTGTGACTGTTGTGCCTGGTGGTGCACCTGCGACTGTTGTGCCTGGTGGTGCACCTGTGACTGTTGTGCCTGGTGGTGCACCTGTGACTGTTGTGCCTGGTGGTGCACCTGTGACTGTTGTGCCTGGTGGTGCACCTGCGACTGTTGTGCCTGGTGGTGCACCTGTGACTGTTGTGCCTGGTGGTGCACCTGTGACTGTTGTGCCTGGTGGTGCACCTGTGACTGTTGTGCCTGGTGGTGCACCTGTGACTGTTGTGCCTGGTGGTGCACCTGTGACTGTTGTGCCTGGTGGTGCACCTGTGACTGTTGTGCCTGGTGGTGCACCTGTGACTGTTGTGCCTGGTGGTGCACCTGTGACTGTTGTGCCTGGTGGTGCACCTGTGACTGTTGTGCCTGGTGGTGCACCTGTGACTGTTGTGCCTGGTGGTGCACCTGTGACTGTTGTGCCTGGTGGTGCACCTGTGACTGTTGTGCCTGGTGGTGCACCTGTGACTGTTGTGCCTGGTGGTGCACCTGTGACTGTTGTGCCTGGTGGTGCACCTGTGACTGTTGTGCCTGGTGGTGCACCTGTGACTGTTGTGCCTGGTGGTGCACCTGTGACTGTTGTGCCTGGTGGTGCACCTGTGACTGTTGTGCCTGGTGGTGCACCTGTGACTGTTGTGCCTGGTGGTGCACCTGTGACTGTTGTGCCTGGTGGTGCACCTGTGACTGTTGTGCCTGGTGGTGCACCTGTGACTGTTGTGCCTGGTGGTGCACCTGTGACTGTTGTGCCTGGTGGTGCACCTGTGACTGTTGTGCCTGGTGGTGCACCTGTGACTGTTGTGCCTGGTGGTGCACCTGTGACTGTTGTGCCTGGTGGTGCACCTGTGACTGTTGTGCCTGGTGGTGCACCTGTGACTGTTGTGCCTGGTGGTGCACCTGTGACTGTTGTGCCTGGTGGTGCACCTGTGACTGTTGTGCCTGGTGGTGCACCTGTGACTGTTGTGCCTGGTGGTGCACCTGTGACTGTTGTGCCTGGTGGTGCACCTGTGACTGTTGTGCCTGGTGGTGCACCTGTGACTGTTGTGCCTGGTGGTGCACCTGTGACTGTTGTGCCTGGTGGTGCACCTGTGACTGTTGTGCCTGGTGGTGCACCTGTGACTGTTGTGCCTGGTGGTGCACCTGTGACTGTTGTGCCTGGTGGTGCACCTGTGACTGTTGTGCCTGGTGGTGCACCTGTGACTGTTGTGCCTGGTGGTGCACCTGTGACTGTTGTGCCTGGTGGTGCACCTGTGACTGTTGTGCCTGGTGGTGCACCTGTGACTGTTGTGCCTGGTGGTGCACCTGTGACTGTTGTGCCTGGTGGTGCACCTGTGACTGTTGTGCCTGGTGGTGCACCTGTGACTGTTGTGCCTGGTGGTGCACCTGTGACTGTTGTGCCTGGTGGTGCACCTGTGACTGTTGTGCCTGGTGGTGCACCTGTGACTGTTGTGCCTGGTGGTGCACCTGTGACTGTTGTGCCTGGTGGTGCACCTGTGACTGTTGTGCCTGGTGGTGCACCTGTGACTGTTGTGCCTGGTGGTGCACCTGTGACTGTTGTGCCTGGTGGTGCACCTGTGACTGTTGTGCCTGGTGGTGCACCTGTGACTGTTGTGCCTGGTGGTGCACCTGTGACTGTTGTGCCTGGTGGTGCACCTGTGACTGTTGTGCCTGGTGGTGCACCTGTGACTGTTGTGCCTGGTGGTGCACCTGTGACTGTTGTGCCTGGTGGTGCACCTGTGACTGTTGTGCCTGGTGGTGCACCTGTGACTGTTGTGCCTGGTGGTGCACCTGTGACTGTTGTGCCTGGTGGTGCACCTGTGACTGTTGTGCCTGGTGGTGCACCTGTGACTGTTGTGCCTGGTGGTGCACCTGCGACTGTTGTGCCTGGTGGTGCACCTGTGACTGTTGTGCCTGGTGGTGCACCTGTGACTGTTGTGCCTGGTGGTGCACCTGTGACTGTTGTGCCTGGTGGTGCACCTGTGACTGTTGTGCCTGGTGGTGCACCTGTGACTGTTGTGCCTGGTGGTGCACCTGTGACTGTTGTGCCTGGTGGTGCACCTGTGACTGTTGTGCCTGGTGGTGCACCTGTGACTGTTGTGCCTGGTGGTGCACCTGTGACTGTTGTGCCTGGTGGTGCACCTGTGACTGTTGTGCCTGGTGGTGCACCTGTGACTGTTGTGCCTGGTGGTGCACCTGTGACTGTTGTGCCTGGTGGTGCACCTGTGACTGTTGTGCCTGGTGGTGCACCTGTGACTGTTGTGCCTGGTGGTGCACCTGTGACTGTTGTGCCTGGTGGTGCACCTGTGACTGTTGTGCCTGGTGGTGCACCTGTGACTGTTGTGCCTGGTGGTGCACCTGTGACTGTTGTGCCTGGTGGTGCACCTGTGACTGTTGTGCCTGGTGGTGCACCTGTGACTGTTGTGCCTGGTGGTGCACCTGTGACTGTTGTGCCTGGTGGTGCACCTGTGACTGTTGTGCCTGGTGGTGCACCTGTGACTGTTGTGCCTGGTGGTGCACCTGTGACTGTTGTGCCTGGTGGTGCACCTGTGACTGTTGTGCCTGGTGGTGCACCTGTGACTGTTGTGCCTGGTGGTGCACCTGTGACTGTTGTGCCTGGTGGTGCACCTGTGACTGTTGTGCCTGGTGGTGCACCTGTGACTGTTGTGCCTGGTGGTGCACCTGTGACTGTTGTGCCTGGTGGTGCACCTGTGACTGTTGTGCCTGGTGGTGCACCTGTGACTGTTGTGCCTGGTGGTGCACCTGTGACTGTTGTGCCTGGTGGTGCACCTGTGACTGTTGTGCCTGGTGGTGCACCTGTGACTGTTGTGCCTGGTGGTGCACCTGTGACTGTTGTGCCTGGTGGTGCACCTGTGACTGTTGTGCCTGGTGGTGCACCTGTGACTGTTGTGCCTGGTGGTGCACCTGTGACTGTTGTGCCTGGTGGTGCACCTGTGACTGTTGTGCCTGGTGGTGCACCTGTGACTGTTGTGCCTGGTGGTGCACCTGTGACTGTTGTGCCTGGTGGTGCACCTGTGACTGTTGTGCCTGGTGGTGCACCTGTGACTGTTGTGCCTGGTGGTGCACCTGTGACTGTTGTGCCTGGTGGTGCACCTGTGACTGTTGTGCCTGGTGGTGCACCTGTGACTGTTGTGCCTGGTGGTGCACCTGTGACTGTTGTGCCTGGTGGTGCACCTGTGACTGTTGTGCCTGGTGGTGCACCTGTGACTGTTGTGCCTGGTGGTGCACCTGTGACTGTTGTGCCTGGTGGTGCACCTGTGACTGTTGTGCCTGGTGGTGCACCTGTGACTGTTGTGCCTGGTGGTGCACCTGTGACTGTTGTGCCTGGTGGTGCACCTGTGACTGTTGTGCCTGGTGGTGCACCTGTGACTGTTGTGCCTGGTGGTGCACCTGTGACTGTTGTGCCTGGTGGTGCACCTGTGACTGTTGTGCCTGGTGGTGCACCTGTGACTGTTGTGCCTGGTGGTGCACCTGTGACTGTTGTGCCTGGTGGTGCACCTGTGACTGTTGTGCCTGGTGGTGCACCTGTGACTGTTGTGCCTGGTGGTGCACCTGTGACTGTTGTGCCTGGTGGTGCACCTGTGACTGTTGTGCCTGGTGGTGCACCTGTGACTGTTGTGCCTGGTGGTGCACCTGTGACTGTTGTGCCTGGTGGTGCACCTGTGACTGTTGTGCCTGGTGGTGCACCTGTGACTGTTGTGCCTGGTGGTGCACCTGTGACTGTTGTGCCTGGTGGTGCACCTGTGACTGTTGTGCCTGGTGGTGCACCTGTGACTGTTGTGCCTGGTGGTGCACCTGTGACTGTTGTGCCTGGTGGTGCACCTGTGACTGTTGTGCCTGGTGGTGCACCTGTGACTGTTGTGCCTGGTGGTGCACCTGTGACTGTTGTGCCTGGTGGTGCACCTGTGACTGTTGTGCCTGGTGGTGCACCTGTGACTGTTGTGCCTGGTGGTGCACCTGTGACTGTTGTGCCTGGTGGTGCACCTGTGACTGTTGTGCCTGGTGGTGCACCTGTGACTGTTGTGCCTGGTGGTGCACCTGTGACTGTTGTGCCTGGTGGTGCACCTGTGACTGTTGTGCCTGGTGGTGCACCTGTGACTGTTGTGCCTGGTGGTGCACCTGTGACTGTTGTGCCTGGTGGTGCACCTGTGACTGTTGTGCCTGGTGGTGCACCTGTGACTGTTGTGCCTGGTGGTGCACCTGTGACTGTTGTGCCTGGTGGTGCACCTGTGACTGTTGTGCCTGGTGGTGCACCTGTGACTGTTGTGCCTGGTGGTGCACCTGTGACTGTTGTGCCTGGTGGTGCACCTGTGACTGTTGTGCCTGGTGGTGCACCTGTGACTGTTGTGCCTGGTGGTGCACCTGTGACTGTTGTGCCTGGTGGTGCACCTGTGACTGTTGTGCCTGGTGGTGCACCTGTGACTGTTGTGCCTGGTGGTGCACCTGTGACTGTTGTGCCTGGTGGTGCACCTGTGACTGTTGTGCCTGGTGGTGCACCTGTGACTGTTGTGCCTGGTGGTGCACCTGTGACTGTTGTGCCTGGTGGTGCACCTGTGACTGTTGTGCCTGGTGGTGCACCTGTGACTGTTGTGCCTGGTGGTGCACCTGTGACTGTTGTGCCTGGTGGTGCACCTGTGACTGTTGTGCCTGGTGGTGCACCTGTGACTGTTGTGCCTGGTGGTGCACCTGTGACTGTTGTGCCTGGTGGTGCACCTGTGACTGTTGTGCCTGGTGGTGCACCTGTGACTGTTGTGCCTGGTGGTGCACCTGTGACTGTTGTGCCTGGTGGTGCACCTGTGACTGTTGTGCCTGGTGGTGCACCTGTGACTGTTGTGCCTGGTGGTGCACCTGTGACTGTTGTGCCTGGTGGTGCACCTGTGACTGTTGTGCCTGGTGGTGCACCTGTGACTGTTGTGCCTGGTGGTGCACCTGTGACTGTTGTGCCTGGTGGTGCACCTGTGACTGTTGTGCCTGGTGGTGCACCTGTGACTGTTGTGCCTGGTGGTGCACCTGTGACTGTTGTGCCTGGTGGTGCACCTGTGACTGTTGTGCCTGGTGGTGCACCTGTGACTGTTGTGCCTGGTGGTGCACCTGTGACTGTTGTGCCTGGTGGTGCACCTGTGACTGTTGTGCCTGGTGGTGCACCTGTGACTGTTGTGCCTGGTGGTGCACCTGTGACTGTTGTGCCTGGTGGTGCACCTGTGACTGTTGTGCCTGGTGGTGCACCTGTGACTGTTGTGCCTGGTGGTGCACCTGTGACTGTTGTGCCTGGTGGTGCACCTGTGACTGTTGTGCCTGGTGGTGCACCTGTGACTGTTGTGCCTGGTGGTGCACCTGTGACTGTTGTGCCTGGTGGTGCACCTGTGACTGTTGTGCCTGGTGGTGCACCTGTGACTGTTGTGCCTGGTGGTGCACCTGTGACTGTTGTGCCTGGTGGTGCACCTGTGACTGTTGTGCCTGGTGGTGCACCTGTGACTGTTGTGCCTGGTGGTGCACCTGTGACTGTTGTGCCTGGTGGTGCACCTGTGACTGTTGTGCCTGGTGGTGCACCTGTGACTGTTGTGCCTGGTGGTGCACCTGTGACTGTTGTGCCTGGTGGTGCACCTGTGACTGTTGTGCCTGGTGGTGCACCTGTGACTGTTGTGCCTGGTGGTGCACCTGTGACTGTTGTGCCTGGTGGTGCACCTGTGACTGTTGTGCCTGGTGGTGCACCTGTGACTGTTGTGCCTGGTGGTGCACCTGTGACTGTTGTGCCTGGTGGTGCACCTGTGACTGTTGTGCCTGGTGGTGCACCTGTGACTGTTGTGCCTGGTGGTGCACCTGTGACTGTTGTGCCTGGTGGTGCACCTGTGACTGTTGTGCCTGGTGGTGCACCTGTGACTGTTGTGCCTGGTGGTGCACCTGTGACTGTTGTGCCTGGTGGTGCACCTGTGACTGTTGTGCCTGGTGGTGCACCTGTGACTGTTGTGCCTGGTGGTGCACCTGTGACTGTTGTGCCTGGTGGTGCACCTGTGACTGTTGTGCCTGGTGGTGCACCTGTGACTGTTGTGCCTGGTGGTGCACCTGTGACTGTTGTGCCTGGTGGTGCACCTGTGACTGTTGTGCCTGGTGGTGCACCTGTGACTGTTGTGCCTGGTGGTGCACCTGTGACTGTTGTGCCTGGTGGTGCACCTGTGACTGTTGTGCCTGGTGGTGCACCTGTGACTGTTGTGCCTGGTGGTGCACCTGTGACTGTTGTGCCTGGTGGTGCACCTGTGACTGTTGTGCCTGGTGGTGCACCTGTGACTGTTGTGCCTGGTGGTGCACCTGTGACTGTTGTGCCTGGTGGTGCACCTGTGACTGTTGTGCCTGGTGGTGCACCTGTGACTGTTGTGCCTGGTGGTGCACCTGTGACTGTTGTGCCTGGTGGTGCACCTGTGACTGTTGTGCCTGGTGGTGCACCTGTGACTGTTGTGCCTGGTGGTGCACCTGTGACTGTTGTGCCTGGTGGTGCACCTGTGACTGTTGTGCCTGGTGGTGCACCTGTGACTGTTGTGCCTGGTGGTGCACCTGTGACTGTTGTGCCTGGTGGTGCACCTGTGACTGTTGTGCCTGGTGGTGCACCTGTGACTGTTGTGCCTGGTGGTGCACCTGTGACTGTTGTGCCTGGTGGTGCACCTGTGACTGTTGTGCCTGGTGGTGCACCTGTGACTGTTGTGCCTGGTGGTGCACCTGTGACTGTTGTGCCTGGTGGTGCACCTGTGACTGTTGTGCCTGGTGGTGCACCTGTGACTGTTGTGCCTGTTGTGCCTGGTGGTGCACCTGTGACTGTTGTGCCTGGTGGTGCACCTGTGACTGTTGTGCCTGGTGGTGCACCTGTGACTGTTGTGCCTGGTGGTGCACCTGTGACTGTTGTGCCTGGTGGTGCACCTGTGACTGTTGTGCCTGGTGGTGCACCTGTGACTGTTGTGCCTGGTGGTGCACCTGCGACTGTTGTGCCTGGTGGTGCACCTGTGACTGTTGTGCCTGGTGGTGCACCTGTGACTGTTGTGCCTGGTGGTGCACCTGTGACTGTTGTGCCTGGTGGTGCACCTGTGACTGTTGTGCCTGGTGGTGCACCTGTGACTGTTGTGCCTGGTGGTGCACCTGTGACTGTTGTGCCTGGTGGTGCACCTGTGACTGTTGTGCCTGGTGGTGCACCTGTGACTGTTGTGCCTGGTGGTGCACCTGTGACTGTTGTGCCTGGTGGTGCACCTGTGACTGTTGTGCCTGGTGGTGCACCTGTGACTGTTGTGCCTGGTGGTGCACCTGTGACTGTTGTGCCTGGTGGTGCACCTGTGACTGTTGTGCCTGGTGGTGCACCTGTGACTGTTGTGCCTGGTGGTGCACCTGTGACTGTTGTGCCTGGTGGTGCACCTGTGACTGTTGTGCCTGGTGGTGCACCTGTGACTGTTGTGCCTGGTGGTGCACCTGTGACTGTTGTGCCTGGTGGTGCACCTGTGACTGTTGTGCCTGGTGGTGCACCTGTGACTGTTGTGCCTGGTGGTGCACCTGTGACTGTTGTGCCTGGTGGTGCACCTGTGACTGTTGTGCCTGGTGGTGCACCTGTGACTGTTGTGCCTGGTGGTGCACCTGTGACTGTTGTGCCTGGTGGTGCACCTGTGACTGTTGTGCCTGGTGGTGCACCTGTGACTGTTGTGCCTGGTGGTGCACCTGTGACTGTTGTGCCTGGTGGTGCACCTGTGACTGTTGTGCCTGGTGGTGCACCTGTGACTGTTGTGCCTGGTGGTGCACCTGTGACTGTTGTGCCTGGTGGTGCACCTGTGACTGTTGTGCCTGGTGGTGCACCTGTGACTGTTGTGCCTGGTGGTGCACCTGTGACTGTTGTGCCTGGTGGTGCACCTGTGACTGTTGTGCCTGGTGGTGCACCTGTGACTGTTGTGCCTGGTGGTGCACCTGCGACTGTTGTGCCTGGTGGTGCACCTGTGACTGTTGTGCCTGGTGGTGCACCTGTGACTGTTGTGCCTGGTGGTGCACCTGTGACTGTTGTGCCTGGTGGTGCACCTGTGACTGTTGTGCCTGGTGGTGCACCTGTGACTGTTGTGCCTGGTGGTGCACCTGTGACTGTTGTGCCTGGTGGTGCACCTGTGACTGTTGTGCCTGGTGGTGCACCTGTGACTGTTGTGCCTGGTGGTGCACCTGTGACTGTTGTGCCTGGTGGTGCACCTGTGACTGTTGTGCCTGGTGGTGCACCTGTGACTGTTGTGCCTGGTGGTGCACCTGTGACTGTTGTGCCTGGTGGTGCACCTGTGACTGTTGTGCCTGGTGGTGCACCTGTGACTGTTGTGCCTGGTGGTGCACCTGTGACTGTTGTGCCTGGTGGTGCACCTGTGACTGTTGTGCCTGGTGGTGCACCTGTGACTGTTGTGCCTGGTGGTGCACCTGTGACTGTTGTGCCTGGTGGTGCACCTGTGACTGTTGTGCCTGGTGGTGCACCTGTGACTGTTGTGCCTGGTGGTGCACCTGTGACTGTTGTGCCTGGTGGTGCACCTGTGACTGTTGTGCCTGGTGGTGCACCTGTGACTGTTGTGCCTGGTGGTGCACCTGTGACTGTTGTGCCTGGTGGTGCACCTGTGACTGTTGTGCCTGGTGGTGCACCTGTGACTGTTGTGCCTGGTGGTGCACCTGTGACTGTTGTGCCTGGTGGTGCACCTGTGACTGTTGTGCCTGGTGGTGCACCTGTGACTGTTGTGCCTGGTGGTGCACCTGTGACTGTTGTGCCTGGTGGTGCACCTGTGACTGTTGTGCCTGGTGGTGCACCTGTGACTGTTGTGCCTGGTGGTGCACCTGTGACTGTTGTGCCTGGTGGTGCACCTGTGACTGTTGTGCCTGGTGGTGCACCTGTGACTGTTGTGCCTGGTGGTGCACCTGTGACTGTTGTGCCTGGTGGTGCACCTGTGACTGTTGTGCCTGGTGGTGCACCTGTGACTGTTGTGCCTGGTGGTGCACCTGTGACTGTTGTGCCTGGTGGTGCACCTGTGACTGTTGTGCCTGGTGGTGCACCTGTGACTGTTGTGCCTGGTGGTGCACCTGTGACTGTTGTGCCTGGTGGTGCACCTGTGACTGTTGTGCCTGGTGGTGCACCTGTGACTGTTGTGCCTGGTGGTGCACCTGTGACTGTTGTGCCTGGTGGTGCACCTGTGACTGTTGTGCCTGGTGGTGCACCTGTGACTGTTGTGCCTGGTGGTGCACCTGTGACTGTTGTGCCTGGTGGTGCACCTGTGACTGTTGTGCCTGGTGGTGCACCTGTGACTGTTGTGCCTGGTGGTGCACCTGTGACTGTTGTGCCTGGTGGTGCACCTGTGACTGTTGTGCCTGGTGGTGCACCTGTGACTGTTGTGCCTGGTGGTGCACCTGTGACTGTTGTGCCTGGTGGTGCACCTGTGACTGTTGTGCCTGGTGGTGCACCTGTGACTGTTGTGCCTGGTGGTGCACCTGTGACTGTTGTGCCTGGTGGTGCACCTGTGACTGTTGTGCCTGGTGGTGCACCTGTGACTGTTGTGCCTGGTGGTGCACCTGTGACTGTTGTGCCTGGTGGTGCACCTGTGACTGTTGTGCCTGGTGGTGCACCTGTGACTGTTGTGCCTGGTGGTGCACCTGTGACTGTTGTGCCTGGTGGTGCACCTGTGACTGTTGTGCCTGGTGGTGCACCTGTGACTGTTGTGCCTGGTGGTGCACCTGTGACTGTTGTGCCTGGTGGTGCACCTGTGACTGTTGTGCCTGGTGGTGCACCTGTGACTGTTGTGCCTGGTGGTGCACCTGTGACTGTTGTGCCTGGTGGTGCACCTGTGACTGTTGTGCCTGGTGGTGCACCTGTGACTGTTGTGCCTGGTGGTGCACCTGTGACTGTTGTGCCTGGTGGTGCACCTGTGACTGTTGTGCCTGGTGGTGCACCTGTGACTGTTGTGCCTGGTGGTGCACCTGTGACTGTTGTGCCTGGTGGTGCACCTGTGACTGTTGTGCCTGGTGGTGCACCTGTGACTGTTGTGCCTGGTGGTGCACCTGTGACTGTTGTGCCTGGTGGTGCACCTGTGACTGTTGTGCCTGGTGGTGCACCTGTGACTGTTGTGCCTGGTGGTGCACCTGTGACTGTTGTGCCTGGTGGTGCACCTGTGACTGTTGTGCCTGGTGGTGCACCTGTGACTGTTGTGCCTGGTGGTGCACCTGTGACTGTTGTGCCTGGTGGTGCACCTGTGACTGTTGTGCCTGGTGGTGCACCTGTGACTGTTGTGCCTGGTGGTGCACCTGTGACTGTTGTGCCTGGTGGTGCACCTGTGACTGTTGTGCCTGGTGGTGCACCTGTGACTGTTGTGCCTGGTGGTGCACCTGTGACTGTTGTGCCTGGTGGTGCACCTGTGACTGTTGTGCCTGGTGGTGCACCTGTGACTGTTGTGCCTGGTGGTGCACCTGTGACTGTTGTGCCTGGTGGTGCACCTGTGACTGTTGTGCCTGGTGGTGCACCTGTGACTGTTGTGCCTGGTGGTGCACCTGTGACTGTTGTGCCTGGTGGTGCACCTGTGACTGTTGTGCCTGGTGGTGCACCTGTGACTGTTGTGCCTGGTGGTGCACCTGTGACTGTTGTGCCTGGTGGTGCACCTGTGACTGTTGTGCCTGGTGGTGCACCTGTGACTGTTGTGCCTGGTGGTGCACCTGTGACTGTTGTGCCTGGTGGTGCACCTGTGACTGTTGTGCCTGGTGGTGCACCTGTGACTGTTGTGCCTGGTGGTGCACCTGTGACTGTTGTGCCTGGTGGTGCACCTGTGACTGTTGTGCCTGGTGGTGCACCTGTGACTGTTGTGCCTGGTGGTGCACCTGTGACTGTTGTGCCTGGTGGTGCACCTGCGACTGTTGTGCCTGGTGGTGCACCTGTGACTGTTGTGCCTGGTGGTGCACCTGTGACTGTTGTGCCTGGTGGTGCACCTGCGACTGTTGTGCCTGGTGGTGCACCTGTGACTGTTGTGCCTGGTGGTGCACCTCGACTGTTGTGCCTGGTGGTGCACCTGCGACTGTTGTGCCTGGTGGTGCACCTGTGACTGTTGTGCCTGGTGGTGCACCTGTGACTGTTGTGCCTGGTGGTGCACCTGTGACTGTTGTGCCTGGGGTGCACCTGTGACTGTTGTGCCTGGTGGTGCACCTGTGACTGTTGTGCCTGGTGGTGCACCTGCGACTGTTGTGCCTGGTGGTGCACCTGTGACTGTTGTGCCTGGTGGTGCACCTTGACTGTTGTGCCTGGTGTGCACCTGCGACTGTTGTGCCTGGTGGTGCACCTGTGACTGTTGTGCCTGGTGGTGCACCTGTGACTGTTGTGCCTGGTGGTGCACCTGTGACTGTTGTGCCTGGTGGTGCACCTGCGACTGTTTTGCCTGGTGGTGCACCTGTGACTGTGTGCCTGGTGGTGCACCTGTGACTGTTGTGCCTGGTGGTGCACCTGTGACTGTTGTGCCTGGTGGTGCACCTGTGACTGTTGTGCCTGGTGGTGCACTGTGACTGTTGTGCCTGTGGTGCACCTGCGACTGTTGTGCCTGTTGGTGCACCTGCGACTGTTGTGCCTGGTGGTGCACCTGTGACTGTTGTGCCTGGTGGTGACCTGTGACTGTTGTGCCTGGTGGTGCCCCTGTGACTGTTGTGCCTGGTGGTGCACCTGTGACTGTTGTGCCTGGTGTGGCACCTGTGACTGTTGTGCCTGGTGGTGCCCTGTGACTGTTGTGTGCCTGGTGGTGCACCTGTGACTGTTGTGCCTGGTGGTGCCCTGCGACTGTTTGCCTGGTGGTGCACCTGTGACTGTTGTGCCTGGTGGTGCACCTGTGACTGTTGTGCCTGGTGGGCCACCTGTGACTGTTTGTGCCTGGTGGCACCTGTGACTGTTGTGCCTGGTGGTGCACCTGTGACTGTTGTGCCTGTGGTGCACCTGGACTGTTGTGCCTGGTGGGCACCTGTGACTGTTGTGCCTGGTGGTGCACCTGCCTGTTGTGCCTGGTGTGCACCTGTACTGTTGTGCCTGGTGGTGCCCTGTGACTGTTGTGCCTGGTGGTGCACCTGCGACTGTTGTGCCTGGTGGTGCACCTGTGACTGTTGTGCCTGGTGGGGCACCTGTGACTGTTTGCCTGGTGGTGCACCGTGACTGTTGTGCCTGGTGGGGCACCTGTGACTGTTGTGCCTGGTGGGGCACCTGTACTGTTTGTGCCTGGTGGTGCACCTGTGACTGTTGTGCCTGGTGGTGCACCTGCGACTGTTGTGCCTGGTGGTGCACCTGTGACTGTTGTGCCTGGTGGTGCACCTGCGACTGTTGTGCCTGGTGGGGCACCTGCGACTGTTGTGCCTGGTGGTGCACCTGCGACTGTTGTGCCTGGTGGTGCACCTGTGACTGTTGTGCCTGGTGGTGCAGGACACTGACAACACGGACCACCACGTGGACACTGACAACACGGACCACCACGTGGAGCGACTGTGTGCCTGGTGGGGCACCAGCGACTGTTTTGCCTGGTGGTGCACCTGTGACTGTTGTGCCTGGTGGTGCACCAGCGACTGTTGTGCCTGGTGCTGCACCTGTGACTGTTGTGCCTGGTGGTGCACCTGTGACTGTTGTGCCTGGTGGTGCACCTGTGACTGTTGTGCCTGGTGGTGCCCTCGACTGTTGTGCCTGGTGGTGCACCTGTGACTGTTGTGCCTGTGGGACACCAGCGACTGTTGTGCCTGGTGGTGCACCTGTGACTGTTGTGCCTGGTGGTGCACCTGCGACTGTTTTGCCTGGTGGTGCACCACGACTGTTGTGCCTGGTGGTGCACCTGTGACTGTTGTGCCTGGTGGTGCACCAGCGACTGTTGTGCCTGGTGGTGCACCTGTGACTGTTGTGCCTGGTGGCACCTGTGACTGTTGTGCCTGGTGGTGCACCTGTGACTGTTGTGCCTGGTGGGCACCAGACTGCTGTTGTGCCTGGTGGGGCACCAGTGACTGTGTGCCTGGTGGTGCACCAGCTGCTGTGGTGCCTGGTGGTGCACCACGACTTTGTGTGCCTGTGGTGGTGTGCCCTGTGACTGTTGTGCCTGGTGGTGCACCAGTGACTGTTGTGCCTGGTGGGGCACCTGTGACTGTTGTGCCTGGTGGGGCACCTGTGACTGTTGTGCCTGGTGGGGCACCAGTGACTGTTGTGCCTGGTGGTGCACCTGTGAACTGTTGTGCCTGGTGGTGCACCATGACTGTTGTGCCTGGTGGTGCACCTGTGACTGTTGTGCCTGGTGGTGCACCTGCGACTGTTGTGCCTGGTGGTGCACCTGTGACTGTTGTGCCTGGTGTGCACCAGCGACTGTTGTGCCTGGTGGTGCACCAGCGACTGTTGTGCCTGGTGTGCACCGTGACTGTTGTGCCTGGTGGTGCACCTGTGACTGTTTTCCTGGTGGTGCACCTGTGACTGTTGTGCCTGGTGGTGCACCTGTGACTGTTGTGCCTGGTGGTGCACCTGTGACTGTTGTGCCTGGTGGTGCACCACCGACTGTTGTGCCTGGTGGGGCACCTGTGACTGTTGTGCCTGGTGGTGCACCTGTGACTGTTGTGCCTGGTGGTGCACCTGTGACTGTTGTGCCTGGTGGTGCACCTTTGACTGTTGTGCCTGGTGGTGCACCTGTGACTGTTGTGCCTGGTGGTGCACCTGTGACTGTTGTGCCTGGTGGTGCACCAGTGACTGTTGTGCCTGGTGGTGCACCTGCGACTGTTGTGCCTGGTGGTGCACCTGCGACTGTTGTGCCTGGTGGTGCACCTGTGACTGTTGTGCCTGGTGGTGCACCTGCGACTGTTGTGCCTGGTGGTGCACCTTGACTGTTGTGCCTGGTGGTGCACCTGTGACTGTTGTGCCTGGTGGTGCACCTGCGACTGTTGTGCCTGGTGGTGCACCATGACTGTTGTGCCTGGTGGTGCACCTGCGACTGTTGTGCCTGGTGGTGCACCTGTGACTGTTGTGCCTGGTGGTGCACCTGTGACTGTTGTGCCTGGTGGTGCACCTGTGACTGTTGTGCCTGGTGTGCACCTGTGACTGTTGTGCCTGGTGGGGCACCTGTGACTGTTGTGCCTGGTGGGCACCTGTGACTGTTGTGCCTGGTGGTGCACCTGTGACTGTTGTGCCTGGTGGGCACCTTGACTGTTGTGCCTGGTGGTGCACCTGTGACTGTTGTGCCTGGTGGTGCACCAGCGACTGTTGTGCCTGGTGGTGCACCTGTGACTGTTGTGCCTGGTGGTGCACCTGTGACTGTTGTGCCTGGTGGTGCACCTGTGACTGTTGTGCCTGGTGGTGCACCTGCGACTGTTGTGCCTGGTGGTGCACCTGTGACTGTTGTGCCTGGTGGTGCACCTGTGACTGTTGTGCCTGGTGGTGCACCTGTGACTGTTGTGCCTGGTGGTGCACCTGTGACTGTTGTGCCTGGTGGTGCACCTGTGACTGTTGTGCCTGGTGGTGCACCTGCGACTGTTGTGCCTGGTGGTGCACCTGTGACTGTTGTGCCTGGTGGTGCACCTGTGACTGTTGTGCCTGGTGGTGCACCTGTGACTGTTGTGCCTGGTGGTGCACCTGTGACTGTTGTGCCTGGTGGTGCACCTGTGACTGTTGTGCCTGGTGGTGCACCTGTGACTGTTGTGCCTGGTGGTGCACCTGTGACTGTTGTGCCTGGTGGTGCACCAGTGACTGTTGTGCCTGGTGGTGCACCAGTGACTGTTGTGCCTGGTGGTGCACCTGTGACTGTTGTGCCTGGTGGTGCACCTGTGACTGTTGTGCCTGGTGGTGCACCTGTGACTGTTGTGCCTGGTGGTGCACCACGACTGTTGTGCCTGGTGGTGCACCAGTGACTGTTGTGCCTGGTGGTGCACCAGCGACTGTTGTGCCTGGTGGTGCACCAGCGACTGTTGTGCCTGGTGGTGCACCTGCGACTGTTGTGCCTGGTGGTGCACCTGTGACTGTTGTGCCTGGTGGTGCACCTGTGACTGTTGTGCCTGGTGGGGCACCTGTGACTGTTGTGCCTGGTGGTGCACCAGTGACTGTTGTGCCTGGTGGTGCACCTGTGACTGTTGTGCCTGGTGGTGCACCAGTGACTGTTGTGCCTGGTGGTGCACCTGTGACTGTTGTGCCTGGTGGTGCACCTGTGACTGTTGTGCCTGGTGGTGCACCTGTGACTGTTGTGCCTGGTGGTGCACCTGTGACTGTTGTGCCTGGTGGTGCACCTGTGACTGTTGTGCCTGGTGGTGCACCTGTGACTGTTGTGCCTGGTGGTGCACCTGTGACTGTTGTGCCTGGTGGTGCACCTGTGACTGTTGTGCCTGGTGGTGCACCTGTGACTGTTGTGCCTGGTGGTGCACCTGTGACTGTTGTGCCTGGTGGTGCACCTGTGACTGTTGTGCCTGGTGGTGCACCTGTGACTGTTGTGCCTGGTGGTGCACCTGTGACTGTTGTGCCTGGTGGTGCACCTGTGACTGTTGTGCCTGGTGGTGCACCTGTGACTGTTGTGCCTGGTGGTGCACCTGTGACTGTTGTGCCTGGTGGTGCACCTGTGACTGTTGTGCCTGGTGGTGCACCTGTGACTGTTGTGCCTGGTGGTGCACCTGCGACTGTTGTGCCTGGTGGTGCACCTGTGACTGTTGTGCCTGGTGGTGCACCAGTGACTGTTGTGCCTGGTGGGGCACCTGTGACTGTTGTGCCTGGTGGTGCACCTGTGACTGTTGTGCCTGGTGGTGCACCTGTGACTGTTGTGCCTGGTGGTGCACCAGTGACTGTTGTGCCTGGTGGTGCACCTGTGACTGTTGTGCCTGGTGGTGCACCTGTGACTGTTGTGCCTGGTGGGGCACCTGTGACTGTTGTGCCTGGTGGGGCACCTGTGACTGTTGTGCCTGGTGGTGCACCTGCGACTGTTGTGCCTGGTGGGGCACCTGTGACTGTTGTGCCTGGTGGTGCACCTGTGACTGTTGTGCCTGGTGGTGCACCTGCGACTGTTGTGCCTGGTGGTGCACCAGTGACTGTTGTGCCTGGTGGTGCACCTGTGACTGTTGTGCCTGGTGGTGCACCTGCGACTGTTGTGCCTGGTGGTGCACCTGTGACTGTTGTGCCTGGTGGTGCACCTGTGACTGTTGTGCCTGGTGGTGCACCTGTGACTGTTGTGCCTGGTGGTGCACCTGTGACTGTTGTGCCTGGTGGTGCACCTGTGACTGTTGTGCCTGGTGGTGCACCAGTGACTGTTGTGCCTGGTGGTGCACCTGTGACTGTTGTGCCTGGTGGTGCACCTGTGACTGTTGTGCCTGGTGGTGCACCAGTGACTGTTGTGCCTGGTGGTGCACCAGTGACTGTTGTGCCTGGTGGTGCACCTGCGACTGTTGTGCCTGGTGGTGCACCTGTGACTGTTGTGCCTGGTGGTGCACCTGCGACTGTTGTGCCTGGTGGTGCACCTGTGACTGTTGTGCCTGGTGGTGCACCTGTGACTGTTGTGCCTGGTGGTGCACCTGTGACTGTTGTGCCTGGTGGTGCACCAGCGACTGTTGTGCCTGGTGGTGCACCTGTGACTGTTGTGCCTGGTGGTGCACCAGTGACTGTTGTGCCTGGTGGTGCACCAGCGACTGTTGTGCCTGGTGGTGCACCTGTGACTGTTGTGCCTGGTGGTGCACCTGTGACTGTTGTGCCTGGTGGTGCACCTGTGACTGTTGTGCCTGGTGGTGCACCTGTGACTGTTGTGCCTGGTGGGGCACCTGCGACTGTTGTGCCTGGTGGTGCACCTGTGACTGTTGTGCCTGGTGGTGCACCTGTGACTGTTGTGCCTGGTGGGGCACCTGCGACTGTTGTGCCTGGTGGTGCACCTGTGACTGTTGTGCCTGGTGGTGCACCTGCGACTGTTGTGCCTGGTGGTGCACCTGTGACTGTTGTGCCTGGTGGTGCACCTGCGACTGTTGTGCCTGGTGGTGCACCTGCGACTGTTGTGCCTGGTGGTGCACCTGTGACTGTTGTGCCTGGTGGTGCACCTGCGACTGTTGTGCCTGGTGGTGCACCTGTGACTGTTGTGCCTGGTGGTGCACCAGCGACTGTTGTGCCTGGTGGTGCACCTGTGACTGTTGTGCCTGGTGGTGCACCTGTGACTGTTGTGCCTGGTGGTGCACCTGTGACTGTTGTGCCTGGTGGTGCACCTGTGACTGTTGTGCCTGGTGGTGCACCTGTGACTGTTGTGCCTGGTGGTGCACCTGTGACTGTTGTGCCTGGTGGTGCACCTGTGACTGTTGTGCCTGGTGGTGCACCTGTGACTGTTGTGCCTGGTGGTGCACCTGTGACTGTTGTGCCTGGTGGTGCACCTGTGACTGTTGTGCCTGGTGGTGCACCTGTGACTGTTGTGCCTGGTGGTGCACCTGCGACTGTTGTGCCTGGTGGTGCACCTGTGACTGTTGTGCCTGGTGGTGCACCTGTGACTGTTGTGCCTGGTGGTGCACCAGTGACTGTTGTGCCTGGTGGTGCACCAGCGACTGTTGTGCCTGGTGGTGCACCTGCGACTGTTGTGCCTGGTGGTGCACCTGTGACTGTTGTGCCTGGTGGTGCACCTGTGACTGTTGTGCCTGGTGGTGCACCTGTGACTGTTGTGCCTGGTGGTGCACCAGTGACTGTTGTGCCTGGTGGTGCACCTGTGACTGTTGTGCCTGGTGGTGCACCTGTGACTGTTGTGCCTGGTGGTGCACCTGTGACTGTTGTGCCTGGTGGTGCACCTGTGACTGTTGTGCCTGGTGGTGCACCTGTGACTGTTGTGCCTGGTGGTGCACCTGTGACTGTTGTGCCTGGTGGTGCACCTGTGACTGTTGTGCCTGGTGGTGCACCTGCGACTGTTGTGCCTGGTGGTGCACCTGTGACTGTTGTGCCTGGTGGTGCACCTGTGACTGTTGTGCCTGGTGGTGCACCTGTGACTGTTGTGCCTGGTGGTGCACCTGTGACTGTTGTGCCTGGTGGTGCACCAGTGACTGTTGTGCCTGGTGGTGCACCTGTGACTGTTGTGCCTGGTGGTGCACCTGTGACTGTTGTGCCTGGTGGTGCACCTGTGACTGTTGTGCCTGGTGGTGCACCTGTGACTGTTGTGCCTGGTGGTGCACCTGTGACTGTTGTGCCTGGTGGTGCACCTGTGACTGTTGTGCCTGGTGGTGCACCTGTGACTGTTGTGCCTGGTGGTGCACCTGTGACTGTTGTGCCTGGTGGTGCACCTGTGACTGTTGTGCCTGGTGGTGCACCAGTGACTGTTGTGCCTGGTGGTGCACCAGCGACTGTTGTGCCTGGTGGTGCACCAGCGACTGTTGTGCCTGGTGGTGCACCTGTGACTGTTGTGCCTGGTGGTATGTCTGCGCCTGTGGTGTCTCCTGTGCCAGCTGTGGTGAAGAACGTGGCTGATCCTGTTTCCCGTCTTCCACTTCCGGTGGATGTGGGGGTGCATCCTGTTCCGGGTGTTTCGATGATGGATGGGCATGGTGTTGGGGGTGTCATATCGATGCCTTCCGGTGTGGGAGATGTTCTTGTTGAGGGTGCCGAATGCGTCATCGATGGTACCAGCGTTCCTGTTGCCTGCATTGTGTGCCCGGTTTCTGGTCCTCCTGAGGGTGAGTTCCATGCAGGGGGTTTGACCTCCCTTGCTCCTCGCCGGAAGCGCGTTGCAGGAGGGCGCTCGCGCAGTGGAGAGCCCCCTGGCAAACGGGTTGAGGCTTCGCGGAGTTGTGCCTTGGGTGGTGTCCCCCCTCCTCCTCCTCCTAATTCTCCTGAGTCTGAGATGGATTCCGGAAGTGATGCAGTCCCGGATGGCAGCATGGTTTTCTCATCGAGGGTGGACGTCAGTGGTACATGGTCTGTGACGGAGGGGTCTCGGCGTGCTTCGCTGAGTGATGTCGGCACTGTCCGCCTCCTGCGGGATCCGACGCCCGGCATTAAGGTGGTTTCTCCGGCGGTGGGGCGGCGGAAGGTTGAGCCTCAGGATGATGCCGATGTCTTTGAGGGTGGCTCTGTGCCCCCTGGTGAGTTTGAGGGAGCTGGGGGTCATTGATGGGTTCGATGGCGCCTGCTATTGTTTATGCGTCTTTGAATCTTCGTGGTTTGAATGCTTTGGCGGTTCAATTGGGCCTTCTGGATGTGCTTCGGGAGCAGCGTGTGGATGTGGCTCTGATCCAGGAGCACAATGTTCGGGATGTGTCTGTGTTGCAGGGGTTGTGTGCTGAGTATCATATTGTGTTGAACCTGCCGAGGACGTCCTTTGGGGGAACGCTGATGTTGTTTTCGCGGAGGGCGTCTATTTTCGTGCTTCACACGGAAATGGACGAAGAAGGGCGGGTGTTGTTTAAACGGGCCGAGTATTTAGGGGTTGTGATTCCGTTCTTGACGGTGTACGCCCCTTCTGGGGTGGCGCATCGTCAGGACCGGGAGCTGTTTTTTTCGGGAGGGGCTTTTACCATACCTGCGGCATGATACGCGGGATTTAATTTTTGGGGGGGGATTTTAATTGTGTTACATGTGTAAGGGACTGCTCTAGTCATCACCCTCGGCATGTTTCGGCCGCTTTAAATGAGGTTTCGCGATGCGGCTGTTTTGTGTGGCGGCTCGTTGGAATATACTTTCGCTGCGCGTGGGGCGAGTTCTAGGTTGGATAGGTTCTATGTTTCTGGTAGGGAGTGTTCGGTTTTTGATTTTCGCACGGTCCCGGTGGCTTTCTCGGATCATTGTTTGGTGGTTGTCCGGGTTGGTGTATGGAGTCAGGTGCGGATGGGGCCTGGGTGGTGGAAATTAAATTGTCGGTTATTACGTTGTCCGCGTATTTGTGCGCAGTTTCGGGCCTGGTGGGTTGGCATCGTTGCTCGGAAAGCTGATTTCTCCTCTTTGTTCGTTTGGTGGGAGTGGTGTAAGGTGGAGTGTCGGAGGTTTTTTGGGATTGTTGCCAAGCGGGAGGCTGCCGGGAGGTTTGGTCTGCTGCGATTACTTCAGGCGCGTTTGTCTGGTTTATATGTGCGATTGAATGATGGGGTTGACTGCTTTAGTGAGATTGCCGAGTGTAAGGAGTGTATTTGTGATTTGCGTGCGGTGTTGGCTGACGGTGTTCGAGTGCGTGCGCGTGTAGCTGAGCGGGTGGATGGGGAGAGGCGCTCTCCCTTTCTTTTAGGGAGGGAGAAGGCTGCTCGGGGTTCCGTTCTTCTCAAGGGCCTTCGGCGTCCTGATGGGTCTGTGCTTTCTAGCACGGAGGGTGTTCTGCTTACCGCGCGGCAGGAGTTGGAGGCACTCTTTGGGGTGGTGCATGGGGATAGTGTGCTCGCAGGTTCCTTTTTGGACGAGTGCTCCCCCGGTTTGTCGCAGGCGGAGTGTGCCAAGTTGGTGCAGGATGTCTCCATGATGGAGCTCCAGGAGGTGGTTTGGTCGTTTCATTCTAGGAGAGTGCCAGGTGCGGATGGCCTGCCCATTGAATTTTACCTTACATTTTGGGATGTGTTGGGGGAGGTGCTTTTGGAAGTGGTGCAGGCGTGTTTGCGTTTGGGTGCTCTGCCTGATTCCTTTTGTGACTGGATCGTGAGGCTGCTCCCAAAGCAAGGCGATTTGCAGTTGTTTTCTAATTGGAGGCCTATTACGTTATTAAATGTGGACTATAAAATTCTTTCTAAGGTTTTGGCACGTTGCTGTCGCGGTGTCGTTGCGTCGGTGGTCTCTATGGAGCAATTTTGTGGTGTGCCTGGCCGTGCCCTGATGCATTGCAATGCCTTATTTCGTGACGTGATTCTCTATGCGTCTGAGTATCGGCTTTCGGCGGCTATGATCAGCTTGGACTGGTCAAAGGCCTTCGATCGGGTGTCTTTAAGTTTGTTTTCAGTGCTATGGAGAGGCTTGGTTTTTCGGTGGTGTTTGTGGGGTGGGTTCGTTTGTTGTATGTCCGGAGTCGCAGTCGCGTTTGTGGGAATGGGTTTTTTTAGTTCTTTTTTCCCTATTTGCCGTTCCGTTCGTCAGGGGTGTCCACTGTCCATGCTGTTGTATGTGATTTTTCAGGAACCTCTCTTCCGGGCGGTGAAGGCGTGTCCCTTGATTGTGCCTCCTTGTCTGCCGTCCGGTCTTCGGCTCCCAATTTGCGGGTATGCTGACGACACCGTGATGTTTGTAGCTTCGGAGGGTTCTGTTGGGGCTGTCCAGGACGTTCTCCTCCGGTTTGAGTCCGCTACGGGGCTGTTCTCAATCGGGCGAAGTCGGGGTTGATGGGGATCGGTGAGTGGGCCTCCCGCCTGGTGTGGGATAGGTCGTGGTTTCCGGTGGTCTCCTCGATTCGGGTTTTCGGGGTTACTTGGTTTGCCTCCTATGACCAATCCTTGGAGTGGAATTGGGATGCTGTCTCTCGGTCGGTTGGGGTTGCGGTTGGCCTTTTGTCGCGTCGTCCTTTTGACGATTTATCAGAGGGGGCTGCTTGTTGCGTGTAAGGTCTTATCGCGTGTCTGGTTTATGGCTCGATGTTTTCCGTTGGATCGTCGAAAGGCCTTGCATTTGGAGTGTATGGTGTTCAGATATGTATGGTGTGGGCGTTATCAACCGGTGCGCCGTTCGACGTTGGTGTTAGGGGTAAGAGAGGGGGGGTGTTGGTATTCCTGACATCTTCACGAAGGCCAAAGCCCTCTTCTGGGTCTCGTTGCGTCAAGGGCTGGTGCTCGGCGGAGGATTGAATACGCTGGGTGTTTTTTTCTGCTCGCTTCGCTTTAGCTATTTGGTTGATTTGGGGGTTCCTCGGGAAGTGGTCTTGTTTACCCCCTCTGTTTATTCTTGGGCCGTGGGGATTCTTCGGGAGCTCTGCCGCCTTCCTGATTTTCTGTCCTTCTCATGCAAGGCTGTGTATGGGGTGTTGTTGCCCCGGGTGCGTCCTCGAGTGGAGGGCTTGTTCCCGTGTTGGGATTGGGGTGGTATCTGGTCGTGTTTGGGGGCACGGTTTTTGGCGCCCCAGCAGCGTGAATTGCTGTTTCGATTTCTGCATTTGTCGCTGGCGACAAATGAGCGGTTGTGTATGCTTGGATTGCGTGATTCTGGGGCGTGTATTCATTGTGGTTTAAGTGAATCGCAGGTGCATATATTTTATTTTTGTGTCCGGTTGCAGGGGTTGGTGGACTGGTTTCGGGATGTCCTGGAGGTGTTTTGTGGTCCAGGTTGTCGGGGTGGTGTTTTGCTGTTTTTGTTTTTGTATTTTCCGGGTTATTCGCGGCGGGTGCGTAATACGTTATGTGTTTTGGTTGCAGATTATGTGTTTTGTGTGTGGGTCAGGAGGCGGGAGGGTTTTGGAGTGCCTCGAATTTTAGGGTTTCTGCGGGGACGCATGCGATTCACCTGGTGGTGGTTGTAGCGCGCTTTTCCGGTAGAGTTTGGTCGGTGGTTCACGGTTGCCTATGTTCGTGGGGTTGCATTCGGGTCGGTGGGTGCCTTGGTGGGTAGGTGATGTTCTCGTCTTGGGTGGGGTTTGGGTGTCGAGGTGGGTTTGGTGGGGATGGGGTGGTTTCGGGGTTTTGCTTTGCGCTGCGCTCCCTTTCCGCTTCTTTGGGTGTCCTTGGCGGGGGTTGTGTGTGATTGTGTGTCTCCCCCCCCCCTTGTATGTTGCTGCTCCTGTGTTTGTGTGGTGTAGTTCCGTGCCTCCGGGTGCCGGTTATGTCCGTATGCGTGTGGGTGTGTCTTTGAGGGGGGTTTTGGCTCCTGCGTGGGCCGGGTTTTTTTCTGCTGTACTGTTTTCTACTGTTCATTTGGTGGCCGTGTTTCGCTTTGGCCTGTGACCCCCCTTTTTGTATGCTTGGCTGCTGTGTGGTGTGCGGTTGTGGTGTAACAATCTAGGTTGTTGTAAGAAGGTTCTAGAAGGCTCGGGTAGAGACCTGACCCCAAGCACATGGGAGCATCCTCCCTGGGGGAATTGTGGTGAGGATAACCGGACGCCTTTGTTCATATAATGAATCATTCTGTTGTATTCACTATTTAGAGGAATTAGCCTTCATTCATTTTGCAGTCAAATTGCATTGTATAGTACTACTGTTCATAATATCAAGAGTATTCTCATTATTAGAAGGAGTTTAAGTCACCATCAGTGACGTCACAAGCAAGAACTAGGTTGTGATGCGGAGTGACCGGAGGTCATAGGTCACGAGGTTCCATGTCCTCTATTTCTCAAAGGTCAAATAGCTATGTTGTAATTGGGAATAGCTCTTCCTTAAGATGTTTGTGTAATTTAAACTTCAGTACAATATTCAATCAATCTGGAACATTCAGTACAACAGAGGTTAATTGTTATAACTTAAGCCTGGCAAAGTAACTTGGATACTAGCGGAAGAATACAGATCTAGGCCTCTGGGTAGAGGAGCAGAGAGGACGATCAGTGTGGTAGCCGGATCAACTGGGGGAGGTCACCATCTCACCTCCCATAAGACCAGCACTCTACCCAAGCGGGTCAACATAGAAGGTAGAGTTGCTTTGTGAGTAATTGTAGGAATAGTCCACTCATTGCCGTTAAATATTCAGTCAGGGAGTGTTCAAGTCAGGATTATAATTTCTTAGACTCTGTTTTAGGTTTGAATAAATTAATTAGTTAGTAATTTTGCATTTTCATTATTTCCATGTGTTTGTTATATTTATGTGAATTGTCCTTGTCACGTGGTTCCCACGTGGCCGAGTTGAATTGGGCGCCGATTCTAACACCGAATCAGGATTATTACTCCTGTTGATTTTAATTAACTACACACGTAAGATCCAGGGTTTATTTGTACTAGTGGGGAATCAAGCCCCAAGGTTGATTGTTTAGCGTGATCGAACCAGATCTCGATCATTGCTCATTTTGGTTACTGATCTGGTGGTGGCGGCGGAAAGGAGATCCTAGAACTTTGCTAGAAGTCTATTTTCACGTCATACGGGTTGTAGAATCTCAAGTCGGTAAATCGTCTTGAGACCACGTGGCGTGGAGTCGGCTCGAGTAAAAGTCGTGGGGTCCCTTGGTTAAGAACCAAAGTAAAGAACACGGGTAAAGAGAGAAAAAGAGGGTAGAAGGAAGCGAGACCTCGTCCCGTGTTACAATGGTGCACAGCGGTGGTTTCAACAATTTTGTTTGAAATTGTTGAAAGGCTCACGCGTCTCGCCATTCGGACACGTGCGTGGAGGCTAGGGAGGACAGCCGCGGGCAGGATTAGCAGTGCGCCTCACAACAGTGCGTTTGAGTGGGGATTGGCGAATCTTGCGTTCATGCGGGCTGATACTATTAAGGATTAGTTAGTAAGTAATTTCTGTTCAGTTTTATTGGTTAAGGAGACCGCTCCGAGTTTATTGGACTGGGTACCATACTCGACCCATTGCAATAGATTCAGAGGTGTTGGGAGCCATCATACTCTCAACAGCAGTTCCTTGTGGGCTGTCTGGGCGGATTTATCTGTGGGACGCCAGGAGATAGTCCGAGGGCGTTGTTAGACGACCCAAATCGCTAAGGAAAAACGTAAATCCGTGAAGGGCGTTGCGGCCTCCGAGGGACGGACTAGTAAACTACCTAGCAACGATTCAACAACTAAGTGATCGCACACTTAGTGGAGGTTGAGTCGCCTCTAGTCTAATTGTTGCTGAAAGCTGCGTGTCGCTCTGTTAGAATCTAGACGGTCGAGACCCCTAGGCTAGGCGCGGGACGGCGAGCCGGTAGGAGCAATTATAGTATTAAGTCGAGTGTATCTTTAAATTAAGTATAATTAAATTTATAAAGTAATCCCGTTTAATTGCGTTTTCTAGAGATTAACAATTTTTCCCCTAAATTCAATCCCCGGTTCAATTTTTTTTAGGTGCTCAGTATTTTCGTGTATATTAGGCTAAGTGCGTACATTAAGTCTTGCTATTCCTTATTATATCAGTCTAAGTCAGAGGCGTTGGTTCTAGAGCGTAGTTAATCCTCTGAACTTAGGGCTATAGGTCGGTCACGATAGTTAAGTGAAGGAGTTTGTTAAGGGATAGTAATTTTCGTGTAAGTGTCTGATAGAACTCGTGGAAATATTTCTAAGTATTTTGGGATAAGTTTTCGGCTAAGTCAACGTTGGAAAGTCGTTAACTGTATATAATTTGTATTAGTGGGTCACGTACATGGTCTGGGTATCATTAGGATTCCCCAGTCGTTGCGAGTGATATTGTTTCTAGTTTTACCAGTAAGACGGTAGAATTACGTTTTTAGACTTAGAATTTTTTTTGTGGAAACGTAGGTCGAAAATTTTCTAAGTCCAGCTTGGGCTAGATTCGTACATTTTGGCGAAAATTCGAATTCTCATGTTTCGTGTACATTCTGGGGCCAGCATTACTCTCTAGTGCGCGCAAGGGACGTAATTCTGTTCGTAAGCATTAAACAGTGATAATTACATTTTTGCCGAATTTAGTTATTTTTCGGAAAATCGTGTTGTGATTTTATTAGAGTCCACTTGAGGTGAAAACCTCAGATTTTGATGAAAATTCGAATTGATGAGTGTTGAAACCGCCCGATGTGTCAGTGTTGTTTTGTATACAGTGTCAGTATTAAATAATAGCGTATTTATATCTGAGAACAAGAAACCCATTTTTGACGAATTAAGGGAGTTTTACCATATTTTGGGTGATAGAATTTTTTCTGGGTGCAAAAATTTGGCAGAGTCCAGCACTAAGTAAAAAAACGCAAGTTTTTGGTGAAAATTCAAATTTTGGCAAGCACATATGTGTCCTGGGAGTCTATATTAATCGCTAGAGCTGTTTAGTAACGTAAAACTAGTTATTTTCCTTCAGAACAAAAATTTTGATTTTTCAGCGTTTAAGCGAAAAAGCGCGGGACTTAGTTTTTTCAGCGCAGCTGGCCCCGCTCCATCAGTCATCAGTGGCCACGCTGCTCACTTCAAGTGCGTTTAGTATTGAAGTACGGTAAATATTCTTTATTAATCTATCACGAGTGCTGCGCGTTAATTATTTTATCATTTTAAATTGTTTTATATGAATTAGATTCTTTAATTTTTTTAACGTAAAGGACTTAGGTTTCAGTAATAGAACTGCGGGTTACTTCAAGGTCAGACACGAGTGCGGGGCAGACGCTCATTCATCGAATTCACTTCAGCGATTCTCTCGATTAATCGTTGTATTTCCTACTTTGGGAATTTGGTTAGTTTTTTTCTTAGAAAAGAGTTGTGTTTTTATTTGTGTAAGTTCACGGTTGTAGTGAAGTCCGGGTAGAGGTTGTATCGAAGGGTAGCTACAAGAAACATGGCACACCAGCAATCACAGGACATGCTTAACCCAGACAGTGACCAGTCAGTGGCGACCAGTGGGAGTGGAAGTGTAGAGGATCGCACCTCTTCCGACACCACTGGGGACCGCTCGGGTAGCTCAGCTGACGTCACAGGTGGAGTCAGTGGGACTGAGGCGACGGGGTCGCGGGTTCTGCAAAGGACTGGGCAGCCGGGCGTATCTTTCCGGGCAAGTGCAGATACAATTATTGATATGAGTGGGGAGTCTAGGGAGGATTCGTCCCAAGAGTGGGGGGAGCCGTCTTGGGTTCCCCCACACATAACATCGACGCCACACCAACAGCAGGAACAACGTCACAGAGCAATACCACAATACCTGGGTACACTTCACCCATCACAACAACCTCAACCCTATCCCTATACCAACCCCATCCTCACTTCCTATACCCACCCCATCCTCATTTCCTATACCCACCCCAACCTCCATTCCTATACCAACCCTTCCCCCAACCCCAGGCTACCCCATACCCATTCCTACCTCAGGCCACCCCTTTCCCATTCCAACCCCAGACCACCCACACAGTACCTCAACCCCAACCTCCAGCCACACCCCAACCCGAGCTACCCACACCATTCCTCAACCCCATCCCCACCCTCAATCCACACCCCAACCCGAGGCTACCCACACCATTCCTCAACCCCATCCCCACCCTCAATCCACACCCCAACCCGAGGCTACCCACACCATTCCTCAACCCCATCCCCACCCTCAATCCACACCCCAACCCGAGGCTACCCACACCATTCCTCAACCCCATCCCCACCCTCAATCCACACCCCAACCCGAGGCTACCCACACCATTCCTCAACCCCATCCCCACCCTCAATCCACACCCCAACCCGAGGCTACCCACACCATTCCTCAACCCCATCCCCACCCTCAATCCACACCCCAACCCGAGGCTACCCACACCATTCNGCACCTGTGACTTGTTGTGCCTGGTGGGCACCTGTGACTGTTGTGCCTGGTGGTGCACCTGTGACTGTTGTGCCTGGTGGTGCACCTGTGACTGTTGTGCCTGGTGGTGCACCTGTGACTGTTGTGCCTGGTGGTGACCCTGTGACTGTTGTGCCTGGTGGTGCACCTGTGACTGTTGTGCCTGGTGGTGCACCCTGTGACTGTTGTGCCTGGTGGTGCCCTGTGACTGTTGTGCCTGGTGGTGCACCTGTGACTGTTGTGCCTGGTGGTGACCCTGTGACTGTTGTGCCTGGTGGTGCACCCTGTGACTGTTGTGCCTGGTGTGCACCTGTGACTGTTGTGCCTGGTGGTGCCCTGTGACTGTTGTGCCTGGTGGTGCACCTGTGACTGTTGTGCCTGGTGGTGCACCTGTGACTGTTGTGCCTGGTGGTGCACCTGTGACTGTTGTGCCTGGTGGTGCACCTGTGACTGTTGTGCCTGGTGGGGCACCGTGACTGTTGTGCCTGGTGGTGCACCTGTGACTGTTGTGCCTGGTGGGGCACCTGTGACTGTTGTGCCTGGTGGTGCACCTGTGACTGTTGTGCCTGGTGGGCACCTGTGACTGTTGTGCCTGGTGGTGCACCTGTGACTGTTGTGCCTGGTGGTGCACCTGTGACTGTTGTGCCTGGTGGTGCACCTGTGACTGTTTGTCTGGTGGTGACCCTGTGACTGTTGTGCCTGGTGGTGCACCTGTGACTGTTGTGCCTGGTGGTGCACCTGCGACTGTTGTGCCTGGTGGTGACCCTGTGACTGTTGTGCCTGGTGGTGCACCTGTGACTGTTGTGTCTGGTGGTGCACCTGTGACTGTTGTGTCCTGGTGGTGACCCTGTGACTGTTGTGCCTGGTGGTGCACCTGTGACTGTTGTGTCTGGTGGACCCTGTGACTGTGTGCCTGGTGGTACACCTGTGACTGTTGTGTCTGGTGGTGCACCTGTGACTGTTGTGCCTGGTGGTGCACCTGTGACTGTTGTGTCTGGTGGTGCACCTGTGACTGTTGTGCCTGGTGGTGCACCTGTGACTGTTGTGCCTGGTGGGGCACCTGTGACTGTTGTTCTGGTGGTGCACCTGTGACTGTTGTGCCTGGTGGTGCACCTGTGACTGTTGTGCCTGGTGGTGCACCTGTGACTGTTTTGCCTGGTGGTGCACCTGTGACTGTTGTGCCTGGTGGTGCACCTGTGACTGTTGTCTGGTGGTGCACCTGTGACTGTTGTGCCTGGTGGTGCACCTGTGACTGTTGTGTCCTGGTGGTGCACCCTGTGACTGTTGTGCCTGGTGGTGACCCTGTGACTGTTGTGCCTGGTGGTGACCCTGTGACTGTTGTGCCTGTGGTGACCTGTGACTGTTGTGCCTGGTGTGGACCCTGTGACTGTTGTGCCTGGTGGTGCACCTGTGACTGTTGTGCCTGGTGGTGACCCTGTGACTGTTGTGCCTGGTGGTGCACCTGTGACTGTTGTGTCTGGTGGTGCACCTGTGACTGTTGTGTCTGGTGGTGCACCTGCGACTGTTGTGCCTGGTGGTGCACCTGCGACTGTTGGTCTGGTGGTGACCTGTGACTGTTGTGTCTGGTGGTGCACCTGTGACTGTTGTGCCTGGTGGTGCACCTGTGACTGTTGTGCCTGGTGGTGACCCTGTACTGTTGTGCCTGGTGGTGCACCTGTGACTGTTGTGCCTGGTGGTGGCACCTGTGACTGTTGTGCCTGGTGGTGCACCTGTGACTGTTGTGCCTGGTGGTGCACCTGTGACTGTTGTGCCTGGTGGGCACCTGTGACTGTTGTGCCTGGTGGTGCACCTGTGACTGTTGTGCCTGGTGGGCACCTGTGACTGTTGTGCCTGGTGGTGCACCTGTGACTGTTGTGCCTGGTGGGGCACCTGTGACTGTTGTGCCTGGTGGTGCACCTGCAACTGTTGTGCCTGGTGGTGCACCTGTGACTGTTGTGCCTGGTGGTGCACCTGTGACTGTTGTGCCTGGTGGTGCACCTGTGACTGTTGTCTGGTGGTGCACCTGTGACTGTTGTGCCTGGTGGTGCACCTGTGACTGTTGTGCCTGGTGGTGCACCTGCGACTGTTGTGCCTGGTGGTGACCTGTGACTGTTGTGCCTGGTGGTGCACCTGTGACTGTTGTGCCTGGTGGTGCACCTGTGACTGTTGTGCCTGGTGGTGACCTGTGACTGTTGTGCCTGGTGGTGCACCTGTGACTGTTGTGCCTGGTGGTGACCCTGTGACTGTTGTGCCTGGTGGTGCACCTGTGACTGTTGTGCCTGGTGGTGCACCTGTGACTGTTGTGCCTGGTGGTGCACCTGTGACTGTTGTGCCTGGTGGTGCACCTGTGACTGTTGTGCCTGGTGGTGCACCTGTGACTGTTGTGCCTGGTGGTGCACCTGTGACTGTTGTGCCTGGTGGTGCACCTGTGACTGTTGTGCCTGGTGGTGCACCTGTGACTGTTGTGCCTGGTGGTGCACCTGTGACTGTTGTGCCTGGTGGTGCACCTGTGACTGTTGTGCCTGGTGGTGCACCTGTGACTGTTGTGCCTGGTGGTGCACCTGTGACTGTTGTGCCTGGTGGTGACCCTGTGACTGTTGTGCCTGGTGGTGCACCTGTGACTGTTGTGCCTGGTGGTGCACCTGTGACTGTTGTGCCTGGTGGTGACCCTGTGACTGTTGTGCCTGGTGGTGCACCTGTGACTGTTGTGCCTGGTGGTGCACCTGTGACTGTTGTGCCTGGTGGTGCACCTGTGACTGTTGTGCCTGGTGGTGCACCTGTGACTGTTGTGCCTGGTGGTGACCCTGTGACTGTTGTGCCTGGTGGTGCACCTGTGACTGTTGTGCCTGGTGGTGCACCTGTGACTGTTGTGCCTGGTGGTGCACCTGTGACTGTTGTGCCTGGTGGTGCACCTGTGACTGTTGTGCCTGGTGGTGCACCTGTGACTGTTGTGCCTGGTGGTGCACCTGTGACTGTTGTGCCTGGTGGTGCACCTGTGACTGTTGTGCCTGGTGGTGCACCTGTGACTGTTGTGCCTGGTGGTGCACCTGTGACTGTTGTGCCTGGTGGTGCACCTGTGACTGTTGTGCCTGGTGGTGCACCTGTGACTGTTGTGCCTGGTGGTGCACCTGTGACTGTTGTGCCTGGTGGTGCACCTGTGACTGTTGTGCCTGGTGGTGCACCTGTGACTGTTGTGCCTGGTGGTGCACCTGTGACTGTTGTGCCTGGTGGGCACCTGTGACTGTTGTGCCTGGTGGTGCACCTGTGACTGTTGTGCCTGGTGGTGCACCTGTGACTGTTGTGCCTGGTGGTGCACCTGTGACTGTTGTGCCTGGTGGTGCACCTGTGACTGTTGTGCCTGGTGGTGCACCTGTGACTGTTGTGCCTGGTGGTGCACCTGTGACTGTTGTGCCTGGTGGTGCACCTGTGACTGTTGTGCCTGGTGGTGCACCTGTGACTGTTGTGCCTGGTGGTGCACCTGTGACTGTTGTGCCTGGTGGTGCACCTGCGCCTGTGGTGTCTCCTGTGCCAGCTGTGGTGGGACGTGGCTGCTCCTGCTTCCCGTCTTCTACTTCCGGTGGATGTGGGGGTGCATCCTGTTCCTGGTGCTTCGATGGTGGATGGGCATGGTGTTGGGAGTGTCGTATCGGTGCCTCCCGATGTGGGCGGTGTGTTCGCTGAGGGTGACGGAAGCGTCGTCGATGGTGCCAGCGTTCCTGTTGCCTGCATTGCGTGTCCGCTTTCTGCTCCCCCTGAGGGTGCGTTCCATGCAGGGGCGTTGACCTCCCTTGCTCCTCGCCGGAAGCGCGTTGCAGGAGCGCGCTCACGCAGTAGAGAGCCCCCTGGCAAACGGGTTGAGGCTTCGCGGAGTTGTGCCTTGGGTGGTGTCCCCCCCTCCTCCTAATTCTCCTGTGTCTGATATGGATTCCGGAAGTGATGCAGTGCCGGATGGCAGCAAGATTTCCTCATCGATGGTGGACGTTGGTGGTACCTGGTCAGTGGCGGCGGGGTCTCGGCGTGCTTCGCTGGGTGATGCCGGCACTGTCCGCTTCCTGCGGGATCAGAGGCCTGGCATTCAGGTGGATTCCCCGGCGGTGGGGCGGCGGCAGGTTGAGCCTCAGGATGATGACGACGCCTCTGCAGGGGGTGGCTTTGTGCCCCCTGGGATACTGGAGGGGGCTGGGGGTCATTGATGGGTTCGATGGCGCCTGCTATTGTTTGTGCGTCTTTGAATGTTTGTGGTTTGAATGCTTTGGCGGTCCAATTGGGCCTTGTGGATGTGCTTCGGGAGCAGCGTGTGGATGTGGCTCTGATCCAGGAGCACAATGTTCGGGATGTGTCTGTGTTGCAGGGGTTGTGTGCTGAGTATCATGTTGTGTTGAACCCGCCGAGGACGTCCTTTGGGGGAACGCTGATGTTGTTTTTGCGGAGGGCGTCTATTTCCGTGCTTCACACGGAAATGGATGAAGAAGGGCGGGTGTTGTTTGTTCGGGCTGAGTATTTGGGGGTTGTGATTCCGTTCTTGACGGTGTACGCCCCTTCTGGGGTGGCGCATCGTCAGGACCGGGAGCTGTTTTTTCGGGAGGGGCTTTTACCATACCTGCGGCATGATACGCGGGATTTGATCTTTGGGGGGGATTTTAATTGTTATGTGTGAGGGACTGCTCTAGTACTCACCCTCGGAATGTTTCGGCCACTTTGAGGTTTTGCGTGCGTGCGGGTTTCGCGATGCGGCTGTTTTGTGTGGCGGCTCGTTGGAGTATACCTTCGCTGCGCGTGGGGCGAGTTCTAGGTTGGATAGGTTCTATGTTTCTGGTGGGGAGTGTTCGGTTTTTTATTTTCGCACGGTCCCGGTGGCTTTCTCGGATCATTGTTTGGTGGTTGTCCGGGTTGGTGTCCGGAGTCAGGTGCGGGTGGGGCCTGGGTGGTGGAAATTAAATTGTCGGTTATTGCGTTGTCCACGTATTTGTGCGCAGTTTCGGGCCTGGTGGGTTGGCATCGTTGCTCGGAAGGCTGATTTCTCCTCTTTGTTCGTTTGGTGGGAGTGGTGTAAGGTGGAGTGTCGGAGGTTTTTTGGGATTGTTGCTAAGCGGGAGGCTGCCGGGAGGTTTGGTCTGCTGCGGTTACTTCAGGCGCGTTTGTCTTGTTTATATGTGCGGTTGAATGCTGGGGTTGACTGCTTTAGTGAGATTGCTGAGTGTAAGGAGCGTATTTGTGATTTGCGTGCGGTGTTGGCTGACGGTGTTCGAGTGCGTGCTCGTGTAGCTGAGCGGGTGGATGGAGAGGCTCTCTCCCTTTCTTTTAGGGAGGGAGAAGGCTGCTCGGGGTTCCGTTCTTCTCAAGGGCCTTCGGCGGCCTGATGGGTCTGTGCTTTCTAGCACGGAGGGTGTTCTGCTTACCGCGCGGCAGGAGTTGGAGGCACTCTATGGGGAGGTGCATGGGGATAGTGTGCTCGCGGGTTCCTTTTTGGACAGGTGCTTCCCCGGTTTGTCGCAAGCGGAGTGTGAGTGTGTTGGTGCAGCATGTTTCCACGGTGGAGCTCCGGGAGGTGGTTTGGTCGTTTCGTTCTGGGAGAGTGCCGGGTGCGGATGGCCTGCCCATTGAGTTCTACCTTACCTTTTGGGATGTGTTGGGGGAGGTGCTTTTGGAAGTGGTGCAGGCGTGTTTGCGTTTGGGTGCTCTGCCTGATTCCTTTTGTGACGGGATCGTGAGGCTGCTCCCAAAGCCGGCGATTTGCAGTTGTTTTCTAATTGGAGGCCTATTACGCTCTTAAATGTTGATTATAAAATTCTTTCTAAGGTTTTGGCGCGTCGCTGTCGCGGTGTCGTTGCGTCGGTGGTCTCTATGGAGCAATTTTGTGGTGTGCCTGGCCGTGCCCTGATGCATTGCAATGCCTTATTTCGTGACGTGCTTCTCTATGCGTCCGAGTATCGGCTTTCGGCGGCTATGATCAGCTTGGACTGGTCAAAGGCCTTCGATCGGGTGTCTTTAGAGTTTGTTTTTAGTGCTATGGAGAGGCTTGGTTTTCCGGTGGTGTTTGTGGGGTGGTCCGTTTGTTGTATGTACGGAGTCGCAGTCGCGTTTGTGTGAATGGGTTTTTTAGTTCTTTTTTTCCTATTTGCCATTCCGTTCGTCAGGGGTGTCCAATGTCCATGCTTTTGTATGTGATTTTTCAGGAACCTCTCTTCCAGTGGTGAAAGCGTGTTCCTTGATTGTGCCTCTTGTCTGCCATCCGGTCTTCGGCTACCCATTTGCGTGTATGCTGACGACACCATTCTGTAGCTTCGGAAGGTTCTGTTGGGGCTGTCCAGGACGTTCTCCTGCGGTTTGAGTCCGCTACGGGGGCCGTTCTTAATCGGGCGAAGTCGGGGTTGATGGGGATCGGTGCGTGGGCCTCCCGCCTGGTGTGGGATAGGTCATGGTTTCCGGTGGTCTCCTCGATTCGGGTTCTCGGGTTACTTGGTTTGCCTCCTATGACCACTCTTTGGAGTGGAATTGGAGTGCTGTCTCTCGGTCGGTTGCGGTTGGCCTTTTGTCGCGTCGTCCTTTGACGATTTATCAGAGGGGACTGCTTATTACGTGTAAGGTCTTGTCACGTGTCTGGTTTTGGCTCGATGATTCCCGTTGGATCGTCGGAAGGCCTTGAATTTGGAGTGTATGATGTACAGATATGTATGGTGTGGGCATTATCAACCGGTGCGCCGTTCGACATTGGTGTTAGGGGTGAAAGAGGGGGGTGTTGGCATTCCTGACGTCTTCACGAAGGCCAAGGCCCTCTTCTGGGTCTCGTTGCGTCAGGGGCTGGTTCTCGGTGGGGGGTTGAATACGATGGGTGTTTTTTTCTGCTCGCTTCGCTTCAGTTATTTGGGGATTTGGGGGTTGATCTGTGGCAAGAGCACACTCAATAAATCTGGTATCAGGCAAGTAATTATTTCTGTCACTCTATCTTCTTCTATGTATTATATAGTCACAAGATTTATGGAGGGGATGATACAAACGCCAAGGTATTTTGGTATTTTACTTAAAACACAAGATATCATATTCATATATCAATAAGCACACAAGTACAATGCAGAAGTCACTCCCTCTTCATAAATAATTTGGGGCACACCGATATGGCAACACACTTCCCCCCTCACGTCAAACGTCAAAATCAGCTGGGGCAGTACTCACCGTGCGAATGTTAATTTGTTTGTTCGTCTAGCGTGAGGCGCCCATTTCTTTAAATTCTCAAGAATCACTGTATTGACGCACAACACGAATACTGCTATAATGACAATAGAACCCAATTGGATCACTGCGTTGGTATTGAGCTTAATCAAACTTTTCTACTTTAATGCACACAATACTTTGCTATCATGACGTACCACACTGCACTTCATATAATGATAACGAATGCAACAAGATATAATACTGGAGTTCTCAGTAATTCCTTTCGTAGGCAAATATTCAATTGATCACTGCACACATGTAAAATTATTCAATACACAGGCATATATATTTATATGGATAAATCATAGATATCAATAATAGTAATAATACAAATACTGGGCACATGACCTAACACCAATAACTGGTTCACTAGAATAATATATATTCTCTCTCTAAATCATCATGGCAAAGTCACATGAAAGTAATCATCGTCACAGCAAATTCTTCAATAAATCCAGGTGCTTGCACACACACACACACACACACACACACGGCGGGACCAAAGAGCCAAAGCTCAACCCCCGCAAGCACAATTAGGTGAGTAACCACACACACACACACACACACACACACACACACACACACACACACACACACACACACACATATATATATATATATATATATATATATATATATATATATATATATATATAAATAAATAAATACCGTGAGTGCTCTATATAGCCTCACTCTGCACTACTGTGCCTACTGTGACATAGATCCAGGTGAGACTTGCTCACTACATGAAAGATACTCTGGCTAAATATATAGCTGACTAAAGGGGAATTCGGAGGGAAACTATAATCACCTACTTCCACCTACCCTCCGGTGAGAGTTGAGTTGTAGCTCCTGGCCCAGGCTCTCGCCACGTGTAGAGAACGCCCCCCCCCCACACACACACTGCCTTGTCCTCCAGAAACCCAAGCCAACGTCCCAGGATTATCGCGTCTTCGCCGTGTTCTTTCCTCCGCAGGTCCGTGCTCCTCCTCCACGTCTTGTAGGGTTGGAGTCGGTCTCCTGGCCGTCCACTTCCCTCTCAATTACGGCTGCCCGCCTACGTCTCGGCTGTAGTCGTACGGATTCCCAATTAGTATCTTTCACTGCTTCCCAGTGGAATGGCCCAGCCGAATACGTCGTCACTGTGAAGCTATCAGACGTCCCAGACGATGCTGCCTAAACTCCACCTGCACAACACCCGACTCCAGAGCACTTGAAGCTCAATATTCCGTCAATTCCCTCTTCGGTCCACACACGGAATGAAGGAAGACCTCTCGGCGTACTTGCATACAACGGGTGACTCGTAAGTTCCACGGGATCGGCGTACTACTGTCAAACTGACAGGACCGTCGTTCACACATCCACCCTAGTTGACGAGTCGGTCAAACTGGTTCCCTCACGGTGGAATGGCCCTGCCATTATGCTGTCTCCTAAACAGCATCAGACGTCACATACGTCACTGCCCATACCACTTCTTGCAACGCACCTGTCCCGAGCACTTGTTGCTCAATATTCCGTCAATTCTTTCTTTGGTCCACACATGGAATGAAGGAAGACCTCACAGAGTGCGTGCAGACTACAGGAGACGCGTATATCCACCGGAGCTCGGGTAATCCGCCACCTTGACAGGATCCCCTGTCCCACGTCTTGCCTCACTGACGTGCCGTGTGAGACTGATGGCGCATGGCGCGATAGCTGGACTCCCCTGCCTTCGTGACGTCATATTTGCCAAGGGAGGTTTTTATTGGCTCCCAGTGCCACGTCGCTGACGGTGACCAATCTGGTGTCACTGACGTCACACAGTTTTGGCGGAAAAACGGAGGAGCCAGCGCCATATTGGCTTCCTAAAAGGCCTATACCACAGGCCAAAATACTCTTCTATTACAAATTTCTCGGCACTGCGAGAACACTACACTCTCCCACACGTCAAACTGATGCCCACGACGTAGAGAATGCTTGGGTAAAGTGGACATGACTCTTACAGCAGGCGTGGGAGAAATAGAAGAGGGGGAACACTGTCACAATATATATATGTATATTGTACTAACATATATATATATATATATATATATATATATATATATATATATATATATATATATATATATATATATATATATATATATATATATATATATATATGCAGAAAAACACAAAGAAATGGAGAAGAGAGGTGAACGTTTCGGCTTATTAAGGCCGTTGTCAACACCAGACTGACTAAAGGAAGAGAGAGTGGATACAGGCCAGCACCATGGAACCTGACCAACCCAACTCTAGGGAAAAAAATTACCAGAAACAGGAGAGATCAAAGAGGATTAAGCGGTCAGAGAATAAGGAATAAGATTAAAGAAAAGCCTCATGAACACACAATAAATGAATATAAAATTGTAATGAGACATTGTAACCCTCCCTCTCAGAGTTTTTTCTTAAACTGTTGTGTAATATTGTAACTTAAAACTGGGTCAAGTTTGTACATACCAGTACTAACATTGAGAAGATTTGGACATTGACTAATATCCAGTAGATATCCGATATCCTGTTTCAGGCAGGACTCTCTCTAGTGGACGTCCAACATCCTGATTCAGGCAGGGCTCTCTCCAGTGGATATTGAATATCCTGATTCAACCAGGACTCTCTCCAGTGGATATCCAACATCCTGATTCTGTTAGGACTTTCTTCAGTGGATATTGAACATCCTGATTCAGGCAGGATTCTCCAGTGGATATACAACATCCTGGTTCAGGCAGGACTCACTCTAGTGGATATCCAACATTCTGATGACATTGTAGACAGAGAAATTTTCTACACAGTGGACATTAAACATCCTGATTCTGGCAGGATTCTCTCCAGTGGAGATTCAACATCCTGATTGATGCAGGACTCTCTCCAGGGGATATCCAACATCCTGATTCAACCAGGACTCTCTCCAGTGATTATCCAACATCCTGATTCTGGCATGACTCTATCCAGTAGATATCCAATATCCTGTTTCAGGCAGGACTCTCTCTAGTGGACGTCCAACATCCTGATTCAGGCAGGGCTCTCTAGTGGATATTGAATATCCTGATTCAACCAGGACTCTCTCCAGTGGATATCCAACATCCTGATTCTGTTAGGACTTTCTTCAGTGGATATTGAACATCCTGATTCAGGCAGGATTCTCCAGTGGATATCCAACATCCTTGTTCAGGCAGGACTCACTCTAGTGGATATCCAATATTCTGATGACATTGTAGACAGAGAAATTTTCTACACAGTGATTCTAGACTGTTATAGGCTTGAAGATATAAAAAGTATCTACATAAATGTCGAAGAAAGAAATTCATAATTTTTTAATATCCATTTACTATTAGGCTCATTATAATTATTATTACTTGCTCATCAACTCATTTTTGTTAATAATATGTTGAGAAAACATGATGATAAGTTTGATATTTGAATTGGCTGTATCTCGGTAAATATATGTGTAAAAGCTTAATATTTAAATTAGCAAAGAAAGAGTTAACAGAAAGAAACGTCCAGTGATGCGGTAATTCTAATGGTAGCATTTTGAAAACGATTCTATGGCTGGTTTTGATTTTGAGTTTTGCGAAAAATGACGATTTCGCCGAGGTGGCGATTTTTCCGTGGCAGCTCCGCTTTGCGCCATCTTTTGACAATTCTTTACTGATTTAACTGACAGCTGAGCTGTGTAGCCGTCATGTCCCGAGGCACCATGCTTGTGTCTATCTTTTGGTCAGTTTTTTATTATTTGATTTAATCATTGACTATTTTCTGTTTCTATCTGAAATAAGGTAATTAAAAATCAAAAGAAAACAAAAGGTTTTTGCCGAGAAATGACCGGCTAGCTGTGTGATGCATCATACTGAACCGCTATATATATATATTTATATAAACATGAGTTATTCACTCAATTATTCCTTGTTTATGAACATTCTTTTGGATATCTCTGGTCCTGACGACAATGAAAGCATATCTGAGAGCTGTTGATATCCTGCACTCTGAATATTGTAGAAGGCATCGCATCTATAGATATCTGCTTTCCTTTGATATAATTCTGGTATGTTGTTCCTCAGTGGGACTCCTATATACTCGTTACAGCCGCCGGATTCCTTCGTGGGTATTCTACATCCTGATTATAATGTAGGATGTCTATCATCCTGAGATATCCAATATGATTAAAATAATGAGGGCAAATTCCTCATAGTGGACATCTAGCATCATGATTCAGGCAGGACTCTCTCCACTGGACATCCAACATCCTGATTCAGGCAGGACTCTCCAGTGGACATTAAACATCCTGATTCTGGCAGGACTCTCTCCAGTGGAGATTCAACATCCTGATTGATGCAGGACTCTCTCCAGGGGATATCCAACATCCTGATTCAACCAGGACTCTCACCAGTGATTATCCAACATCCTGATTCTGGCAGGACTCTATCCAGTAGATATCCGATATCCTGTTTCAGGCAGGACTCTCTCTAGTGGACTTCCAACATCCTGATTCAACCAGGACTCTCTCCAGTGGATATCCAACATCCTGATTCTGTTAGGACTTTCTTCAGTGGATATTGAACATCCTGATTCAGGCAGGATTCTCCAGTGGATATACAACATCCTGGTTCAGGCAGGACTCACTCTAGTGGATATCCAACATTCTGATGACATTGTAGACAGAGAAATTTTCTACACAGTGGACATTAAACATCCTGATTCTGGCAGGATTCTCTCCAGTGGAGATTCAACATCCTGATTGATGCAGGACTCTCTCCAGGGGATATCCAACATCCTGATTCAACCAGGACTCTCTCCAGTGATTATCCAACATCCTGATTCTGGCAGGACTCTATCCAGTAGATATCCAATATCCTGTTTCAGGCAGGACTCTCTCTAGTGGACGTCCAACATCCTGATTCAGGCAGGGCTCTCTAGTGGATATTGAATATCCTGATTCAACCAGGACTCTCTCCAGTGGATATCCAACATCCTGATTCTGTTAGGACTTTCTTCAGTGGATATTGAACATCCTGATTCAGGCAGGATTCTCCAGTGGATATCCAACATCCTGGTTCAGGCAGGACTCACTCTAGTGGATATCCAATATTCTGATGACATTGTAGACAGAGAAATTTTCTACACAGTGATTGTAGGCTGTTATAGGCTTGAAGATATAAAAAGTATCTACATAAATGACGAAGAAAGAAATTCATAATTTTTTAATATCCATTTACTATTAGGCTCATTATAATTATTATTACTTGCTCATCAACTCATTTTTGTTAATAATATGTTGAGAAAACATGATGATAAGTTTGATATTTGAATTGGCTGTATCTCGGTAAATATATGTGTTAAAGCCTTAATATTTAAAATTAGCAAAGAAAGAGTTAACAGAAAGAAACGTCCAGTGATGCGGTAATTCTAATGGTAGCATTTTGAAAACGATTCTATGGCTGGTTTTGATTTTGAGTTTTGAGAAAAATGACGATTTCGCCGAGGTGGCGATTTTTCCGTGGCAGCTCCGCTTTGCGCCATCTTTTGACAATTATTTACTGATTTAACTGACCGCTGAGCTGTGTAGCCGTCATGTCCCGAGGCACCATGCTTGTTTCTATCTTTTGGTCAGTTTTTTATTATTTGATTTAATCATTGACTATTTTCTGTTTCTATAGGAAATAAGGTAATTAAAAATCAAAAGAAAACAAAAGGTTTTTGCCGAGAAATGACCGGCTAGCTGTGTGATGCATCATACTGAACCGCTATATATATATATTTATATAAACATGAGTTATTCACTCAATTATTCCTTGTTTATGAACATTCTTTTGGATATCTCTGGTCCTGACGACAATGAAAGCATATCTGAGAGCTGTTGATATCCTGCACTCTGAATATTGTAGAAGGCATCGCATCTATAGATATCTGCTTTCCTTTGATATAATTCTGGTATGTTGTTCCTCAGTGGGACTCCTATATACTCGTTACAGCCGCCGGATTCCTTCGTGGGTATTCTACATCCTGATTATAATGTAGGATGTCTATCATCCTGAGATATCCAATATGATTAAAATAATGAGGGCAAATTCCTCATAGTGGACATCTAGCATCATGATTCAGGCAGGACTCTCTCCACTGGACATCCAACATCCTGATTCAGGCAGGACTCTCCAGTGGACATTAAACATCCTGATTCTGGCAGGACTCTCTCCAGTGGAGATTCAACATCCTGATTGATGCAGGACTCTCTCCAGGGGATATCCAACATCCTGATTCAACCAGGACTCTCACCAGTGATTATCCAACATCCTGATTCTGGCAGGACTCTATCCAGTAGATATCCGATATCCTGTTTCAGGCAGGACTCTCTCTAGTGGACGTCCAACATCCTGATTCAGGCAGGGCTCTCTCCAGTGGATATTGAATATCCTGATTCAACCAGGACTCTCTCCAGTGGATATCCAACATCCTGATTCTGTTAGGACTTTCTTCAGTGGATATTGAACATCCTGATTCAGGCAGGATTCTCCAGTGGATATCCAACATCCTTGTTCAGGCAGGACTCACTCTAGTGGATATCCAATATTCTGATGACATTGTAGACAGAGAAATTTTCTACACAGTGATTCTAGACTGTTATAGGCTTGAAGATATAAAAAGTATCTACATAAATGACGAAGAAAGAAATTCATAATTTTTTAATATCCATTTACTATTAGGCTCATTATAATTATTATTACTTGCTCATCAACTCATTTTTGTTAATAATATGTTGAGAAAACATGATGATAAGTTTGATATTTGAATTGGCTGTATCTCGGTAAATATATGTGTTAAAGCCTTAATATTTAAAATTAGCAAAGAAAGAGTTAACAGAAAGAAACGTCCAGTGATGCGGTAATTCTAATGGTAGCATTTTGAAAGCGATTCTATGGCTGGTTTTGATTTTGAGTTTTGCGAAAAATGACGATTTCGCCGAGGTGGCGATTTTTCCGTGGCAGCTCCGCTTTGCGCCATCTTTTGACAATTATTTACTGATTTAACTGACAGCTGAGCTGTGTAGCCGTCATGTCCCGAGGCACCATGCTTGTTTCTATCTTTTGGTCAGTTTTTTATTATTTGATTTAATCATTGACTATTTTCTGTTTCTATAGGAAATAAGGTAATTAAAAATCAAAAGAAAACAAAAGTTTTATACCGAGAAATGACCGGCTAGCTGTGTGATGCATCATACTGAACCGCTATATATATATATTTATATAAACAAGAGTTATTCACTCAATTATTCCTTGTTTATGGGCATTCTTTTGGACATCCTTGATCCTGACGACAATGAAAGCATATCTGAGCTGTTGATATCCTGCACTCTGAATATTGTAGAAGGTATCGCATCTATGGATATCTACTCTTTGGAATTCCAAAGGGTAACGAAGGACACTACAGCCGAATTGAAAACAAAGGTCAACAAATTGATTGAAACTGTGAATGCCAAGAAATCCGGACTCCACCTGCCAAAGATTATTGGGGAATATAAACCTGGATATGCGTATGGAAATGTCAACGACACATAAGCCTGGAAACCCACTTCGGCCAATCATCAGCCAGATACCCACACCCACGTGTGGGTATCTGGCTGGCGAAACGACTCAACGGCTTACTAACTCCTTATGTCCCTTGCACCTTTAGCCTGAAGTCCCCGAAGGAATTTGTTGACTTACTGCGGGGAATACGGGCCACAGGGATAAGAGCCTCGTTGTACGTAGAATCACTGTTTACCAACGTACCTGTGGATGAAACAATCGGGATGATAATGGACCGAGTGTATCATGATCCGGCCTGTACTCCTCTTGACATACCAGAAAATATCCTGAGGAAACTACTCCAAGCTTGTACTAAGGAGGCACCCTTCTTGAGCCCGGATGGGCACATGTATAAGCAAGTAGATGGGGTCGCCATGGGTTCTCCCCTAGGTGTCCTGTTTGCGAACTTCTACATGGGTACTATCGAGAAAAAAGTCTTAGTCGACATGAACTTGAAACCGGCCATATACTGCAGGTATGTTGACGACATTTTTACACAGGTACCTGATGTCAGACATCTGCAGGAGCTGAAAGAGGCGTTTGAGCAGAATTCTGTGTTACGTTTCACTNAATTTACACGTGGAAATATTAGAGGGGCTGTCCCAAACCTGCACACAGAAATAACATCACATGAGACCAGAAGACATGGCAGGATGTGCAGAATACCCCCGTTGAAAAGCAGAGGTGCAACTGGTACTCTGAGAGAGAACTCTATCACATCAGAGGCCCGAGACTGTTCAACACGCTTCCACTACACATAAGGACATAACTGGCAACCCCTCACAGTGTTCAAGAGAGAACTGGATAAGCACCTCCAGGATACCTGATCAACCAGGCTGTGACTCATACGTCAGGCTGCGAGCAGCCGCGTCCAACAGCCTGGTTGATCAGTCCAGCAACCAGGGGCCTGGTCGATGACCGGCCGCGGGGACGATAAGCCCCGAAGCACCTCAAGGTATCCTCAAGGTATCAAGGTGCCTGGTGGTGACCCTGTGACTGTTGTGCCTGGTGGTGCACACTGTGACTGTTGTGCCTGGTGGTGACCCTGTGACTGTTGTGCCTGGTGGTGACCCTGTGACTGTTGTGCCTGGTGGTGCACCTGTGACTGTTGTGCCTGGTGGTGACCCTGCGACTGTTGTGCCTGGTGGTGCACCACGACTGTTGTGCCTGGTGGTGCACCTGTGACTGTTGTGCTGGTGGTGCACCAGCGACTGTTGTGCCTGTTGGTGCACCTGTGACTGTTGTGCCTGGTGGTGCACCAGCGACTGTTGTGCCTGGTGGTGACCCTGTGACTGTTGTGCCTGGTGGTGCACCTGTGACTCTTGTGCCTGGTGGTGACACTGTGACTGTTGTGCCTGATGGTGACCCTGTGACTGTGTGTGCCTGGTGGTGCACCTGTGACTGTTGTGCCTGGTGGTGACCCTGTGACTGTTGTGCCTGGTGGTGCACCTGTGACTGTTGTGTGCCTGGTGGTGACCCTGTGACTGTTGTGCCTGGTGGTGACCCTGTGACTGTTGTGCCTGGTGGTGCACCTGTGACTGTTGTGCCTGGTGGTGACCCTGTGACTGTTGTGCCTGGTGTGCACCTGTGACTGTTGTGCCTAGTGGTAACCCTGTGACTGTTGTGCCTGGTGGTGCACCTGTGACTGTTGTGCCTGGTGTTGCACCTGTGACTGTTGTGCCTGTGGTGCACCTGTGACTGTTGTGCCTGGTGGTGCACCTGTGCCTGGTGATGCACCTGTGACTGTTGTGCCTGTGGTGCACCTGCGACTGTTGTGCCTGGTGGTGCACCTGTGACTGTTGGGCCTGGTGGTGCACCTGTGACTGTTGTGCCTGGTGGTGCAACTGTGACTGTTGTGCCTGGTGGTGCACCTGTGCTGTTGTGCCTGGTGGTGCACCTGTGACTGTTGTGCCTTGGGACCCTGTGACTGTTGTGCCTGGTGGTGACCCTGTGACTGTTGTGCCTGGTGGTGCACCTGTGACTGTTGTGCCTGGTGGTGACCCTGTGACTGTTGGCCTGGTGGTGCACCTGTGACTGTTGTGCCTGGTGGTGACCATGTGACTGTTGTGCCTGGTGGTGCACCTGTGACTGTTGTGCCTGGTGGTGACCCTGTGAATGTTGTGCCTGGTGGTGCACCTGTGACTGTTGTGCCTGGTGGTGCTCCAGCGACTGTTGTGCCTGGTGGTGCCCTGTGACTGTTGTCCCTGGTGGTGACCCTGCGACTGTTGTGCCTGGTGGGGCACCTGTGACTGTTGTGCCTGGTGGTGCACCTGTGACTGTTGTGCCTGGTGGTGCACCAGCGACTGTTGTGCCTGGTGTTGACCCTGTGACTGTTGTGCCTGGTGGTGCACCTGTGACTGTTTTGCCTGGTGGTGACCCTGTGACTGTTGAGCCCTGGCGGTGACCCTGTGACTGTTTGCCTGGTGGTGCACCTGTGATTGTTGTGCCGGGTGGTACCCTGTGACTGTTGTGCCTGGTGGTGCACCTGTGACTGTTGTGCCTGGTGGTGACCCTGTGACTGTTGTGCCTGGTGGTGCACCTGTGACTGTTGTGCCTGGTGGTGCACCAGCGACTGTTGTGCCTGGTGGTGACCCTGTGACTGTTGTGCCTGGTGGTGCACCTGTGCTGTTGTGCCTGGTGGTGACCCTGTGACTGTTGTGCCTGGTGGTGACCCTGTGACTGTTTGTGCCTGTGGTGCACCTGTGACTGTTGTGCCGGGTGGTGACCCTGTGACTGTTGTGCCTGTGGGTGCACATGTGACTGTTGTGCCTGGTGGTGACCCTGTGACTGTTTGCCTGGTGGTGCACCTGTGACAGTTGTGCCTGGTGGTGCACTAGCCACTGTGTGTGCCTGGTGGTGCACCTGTGACTGTTGTGCCTGGTGGTGACCCTGCGACTGTTGTGCCTGGTGGGGCACCTGTGATGTTGTGCCTGGTGGTGCACCTATGACTGTTGTGCCTGGTGGTGCACC
>WNGS01169300.1:67722-91613 GCA_020271785.1 Procambarus virginalis
TAGCCACTGTTGTGATTGGTGGTGCACCTGTGACTGTTGTGCCTGGTGGTGACCCTGCGACTGTTGTGCCTGGTGGGGCACCTGTGACAGTTGTGCCTGGTGGTGCACCTGTGACTGTTGTGCCTGGTGGTGCACCAGCGACTGTTGTGCCTGGTGGTGACCCTGTGACTGTTGTGCCTGGTGGTGATGCACCTGTGACTGTTGTGCCTGGTGGTGACCCTGTGACTGTTGTGCCTGGTGGTGCACCTGTGACTGTTGTGCCTGGTGGTGACCCTGTGACTGTTGTGCCTGGTGTTGCACCTGTGACTGTTGTGCCTGGTGGTGCACCAGCGACTGTTTTGTGCTGGGTTGCACCTGTGACTGTTGTGCCTGGTGGTGCACCTGTGACTGTTGCCTGGTGGTGACCCTGTGACTGTTGTGCCTGGTTGTGCACCTGTGACTGTTGTGCCTGGTGGTGACTCTGGACTGTTGTGCCTGGTGGTGCACCTGTGACTGTTGTGCCTGGTGGTGCACCTGTGACTGTTGTGCCTGGTGGGACACCTGCGACTGTTGTGCCTGGTGGTAACCTGTGACTGTTGTGCTGGTGGTGCACATGTGACTGTTGTGCCTGGTGGTGCACCTGTGACTGTTGTGCCTGGTGGTGCACCAGCGACTGTTGTGCCTGGTGGTGCACTTGTGACTGTTGTGCCTGGTGGTGCACTTGTGACTGTTGTGCCTGGTGGTGCACCAGCGACTGTTGTGCCTGGTGGTGCACCTGTGACTGTTGTGCCTGGTGGTGCACCTGTGACTGTTGTGCCTGGTGGTGCACCTGTGACTGTTGTGCCTGGTAGGGCACCTGCGACTGTTGTGCCCGGTGGTACACCTGTGACTGTTGTGCCTGGTGGTGCACCTGTGACTGTTGTGCCTGGTGGTGCACCTGTGACTGTTGTGCCTGGTGGTGCACCAGCGACTGTTGTGCCTGGTGGTGCACCTGTGACTGTTGTGCCTGGTGGTGCACCTGTGACTGTTGTGCCTGGTGGTGACCCTGTGACTGTTGTACCTGGTGGTGACCCTGTGACTGTTGTGCCTGGTGGTGCACCTGCAGCTGTTGTGCCTGGTGGTGCACCTGCGACTGTTGTGTGCCTGGTGGTAACCTGTGACTGTTGTGCCTGGTGGTGACCTGTGACTGTTGTACCTGGTGGTGACCCTGTGACTGTTGTGCCTTGTGGTGACCCTGTAACTGTTGTGCCTGGTGGTGCACCTGCGACTGTTGTGCCTGGTGGTGACCCTGTGACTGTTGTGCCTGGTGGTGCACCAGCGACTGTGGCCTGGTGGTGCACTGTGACTGTTGTGCCTGGTGGGTGCACCTGTGACTGTTGTGCTGGTGGTGACCTGTGACTGTTGTGCCTGGTGGTGACCCTGTGACTGTTGTGCCTGGTGGTGCACCTGTGACTGTTGTGCCTGGTGGTGACCCTGTACTGTTGTGCCTGGTGGTGCACCTGTGACTGTTGTGCCTGGTGGTGACCTGCGACTGTTGTGCCTGGTGGTGCACCTGTGACTGTTGTGCCTGGTGGTGCACCTGTGACTGTTGTGCCTGTTTCCTGGTGGTGCACCTGTGACTGTTGTGCCTGGTGGTGCACCTGTGACTGTTGTGCCTGGTGGTGCACCTGTGACTGTTGTGCCTGGTGGTGACCCTGTGACTGTTGTGCCTGTTGGTGACCCTGCGACTGTTGTGCCTGGTGGTGCACCAGCGACTGTTGTGCCTGGTGGTGCACCTGTGACTGTTGTGCCTGGTGGTGCACCAGCGACTGTTGTGCCTGGTGGTGACCCTGTGACTGTTGTGCCTGGTGGTGCACCTGTGACTGTTGTGCCTGGTGGTGACCTGTGACTGTTGTGCCTGGTGGTGACCCTGTGACTGTTGTGCCTGGTGGTGCACCTGTGACTGTTGTGCCTGGTGGTGACCCTGTGACTGTTGTGCCTGGTGGTGCACCTGTGACTGTTGTGCCTGGTGGTGCACCTGTGACTGTTGTGCCTGGTGGTGCACCAGCGACTGTTGTGCCTGGTGGTGCACCTGTGACTGTTGTGCCTGGTGGTGACCCTGCGACTGTTGTGCCTGGTGGGGCACCTGTGACTGTTGTGCCTGGTGGTGACCCTGTGACTGTTGTGCCTGGTGGTGACCCTGTGACTGTTGTGCTGGTGGTGACCCTGTGACTGTTGTGCCTGGTGGGCACCTGTGACTGTTGTGCCTGGTGGTGACCCTGTGACTGTTGTGCCTGGTGGTGCACCTGTGACTGTTGTGCCTGGTGGTGCACCAGCGGCTGTTGTGCCTGGTGGTGCACCTGTGACTGTTGTGCCTGGTGGTGACCCTGCGACTGTTGTGCCTGGTGGGGCACCTGTGACTGTTGTGCCTGGTGGTGCACCTGTGACTGTTGTGACTGGTGGTGCACCAGCGACTGTTGTGCCTGGTGGTGACCTTGTGACTGTATGCCTGGTGGTGCACCTGTGACTGTTGTGCCTGGTGGAACCCTGTGACTGTTGTGCCTGGTGGTGACCCTGTGACTGTTGTGCCTGGTGGTGCACCTGTGACTGTTGTGCCTGGTGGTGACCCTGTGACTGTTGTGCCTGGTGGTGCACCTGTGACTGTTGTGCCTGGTGGTGACCCTGTGACTGTTGTGCCTGGTGGTGCACCTGTGACTGTTGTGCCTGGTGTTGCACCTGCGACTGTTGTGCCTGGTGGTGCACCTGTGATTGTTGTGCCTGGTGGTGCAACTGTGACTGTTGTGCCTGGTGATGCACCTGTGACTGTTGTGCCTGGTGGTGCACCTGTGACTGTTGTGCCTGGTGGTGCACCTGTGACTGTTGTGCCTGGTGGTGCACCTGTGACTAATGTGCCTGTTGGTGCACCTGTGACTGTTGTGCCTGGTGGTGACCCTGTGACTGTTGTGCCTGGTGGTGACCCTGTGACTGTTGTGCCTGGTGGTGCACCTGTGACTGTTGTGCCTGGTGGTGCACCAGCGGCTGTTGTGCCTGGTGGTGCACCTGTGACTGTTGTGCCTGGTGGTGACCCTGCGACTGTTGTGCCTGGTGGGGCACCTGTGACTGTTGTGCCTGGTGGTGCACCTGTGACTGTTGTGCCTGGTGGTGCACCAGCGACTGTTGTGCCTTTGACTGTTAACACCAAGTAAGGCATCCAGCACTTCCACTACCACGATAACATCATTTATATTTGCCAACATTCAAGGTATAAAAACACGCAAATCCAACAAAGTTCACTTTATAGATGGTCTCCTTCATGAGGCAAATGCAGTGTTTGCAGCCCTAACAGAAACCCACACAAAGGACTACCATGATGGTGAAATATGGATCTCAGAGTACAATCTTTTCAGATGTGATAGGAAACACCGGCTCCAGGGTGGGGTCAGCCTATACATCAAAGACACACTCATCTGTACTGAGCTGCTAAACACCTCGAATGATATGGTGGAAGTGCTGATAATCAAAATAGAGATTATAAATGTAGTTATTGTCCTTGTATATAAGTCACCGGAGGCAAACCCTCAGCAGTTTAAAGACCAACTAATGAAAGTAGAACACTGCTTGGAAAACCTCACAAATCCAGCTCCGAACATCATTCTGCTTGGGGACTTCAACCTACGGCACCTGAAATGGAAGCACCTGGCTAATACAGTAATATCAGAAAGAATACCAGGAAGTAGCCTTAATGAACAGGCACATGCAAATGACCTGCTACGGATGTGCGACAGGTTTGCCTTAAACCAGCAAATAGTAGAACCAACCAGGAAGGAGAACACGCTGGACCTCATTTTCACTAATAATGATGAATTGATCAGGAACATAATGATTACAAATACCTGTTACTCAGATCACAACTTAATTGAAGTTATGACAACCATGGGGAATAGACCTTCAAAACCAGTCCAGATTCCCGGTGGAGGAGATTTCAGCAAATTCAACTTCAATAATAAACAGATAAACTGGGAGCAAATAAACCAGGACTTCACAGAAATAAACTGGGAAGAACAGCTAGGAAATGCGAACCTGAACCAGTGCCTGGAAAAAATAAGCTCAGTAGCACTAGAAATATGTACAAACCGCATCCCCCTAAGAAAAAAGAGGAAGAGATGCAGATTGGAACGAGAACGTCGTTCCCTATATAGGCGAAGAAAACGAATCGCGGTACAACTTGAGAGTCGCACCCTATCTCAGGAACGGCGAAGAAGGTTAGGTAGCGAAATAGGAAAAATTGAACTCAAGCTACAAGAATCATACAAAACGCAGGAGAGGGAAAGAGAGCAAAAGGCCATCAGTGAAATAGAGAGAAACCCGAAATATTTTTTCTCCTATGCAAAATCAAGATCAAAAACCACATCTAGTATCGGGCCCCTGCGAAAGGAAGATGGAACTTTCACCGATGACAACAAAGAAATGAGCGAGCTACTGAGGAAGCAATACGACTCTGTCTTCAGCGAGCCATTAAACGCACTAAAGATCGATAACCCAAATGAATTTTTCATGGATATGATACCAACATCAAATCATATATCAGACGTCACCCTATCCCCACTGGATTTTGAAGAAGCCATAAACAGTATGCCTATGCACTCCGCACCAGGCCGGATTCTTGGAACTCCATATTCATCAAGAACTGTAAAAAACCACTATCGCAGGCCCTTCACATTCTGTGGAGACAAAGCCTAGATACTGGCGTTATTCCTGATATACTAAAAACAGCAGAGATAGCACCACTTCATAAAGGAGGAAATAAGGCAGAGGCAAAAAATTACAGACCGATAGCACTAACATCGCACATCATAAAAATTTTTGAGAGAGTGCTAAGAAGTAAGATCACAAAATACATGGAATCACAGCATCTCCATAACCCGGACAACATGGTTTCAGAACAGGGCGCTCTTGCCTGTCGCAGTTGCTGGACCACTATGATATGGCATTAGATGCTATGGAAGACAAACAAAACGCTGATGTAATTTACACAGATTTTGCAAAAGCTTTTGATAAATGTGACCATGGTGTTATTGCCCATAAAATGCGCTCAAAAGGAATTACCGGAAAAGTAGGCAGATGGATCTACAATTTCCTGACCAACAGAACCCAATGTGTAATAGTCAACAAAATAAAATCCAACCCGTCAACCGTTAAGAGCTCAGTCCCCCAGGGTACTGTGCTTGCTCCAGTACTTTTTCTCATCCTCATATCGGACATAGACAAGAACACAACCTATAGCACTGTATCATCCTTTGCAGATGACACTAGGATCTTCATGAGAGTAGGCAACATAGAGGACACGGCGAACCTCCAGTCAGATGTAGATCAGGTCTTTCTATGGGCTACAGAAAATAATATGGTGTTTAACGAAGACAAGTTCCAGCTCATGCGCTATGGAAAAAATGAAAATATAAAAACTGAAACCACGTACAAAACTCAGGCAAATCATAACATAGAACGAAAAGGCAATGTAAAGGATCTGGGTGTACTCATGTCGGAAGACCTTACCTTTAAAGAACACAATAAAGTAGCCGTCACAACTGCAAGAAAAATGACAGGTTGGATAACAAGAACTTTTCACACTAGAGATGCTATACCGATGATGACACTTTTCAAAACGCTTGTGCTCTCTAGAGTGGAGTACTGCTGCACAATGACAGCCCCTTTCACTGCGGGTGAAATTGCTGACCTGGAGAGCGTGCAGAGATCCTTTACTGCTAGAATCCACTCGGTAAAACATCTAAACTATTGGGACCGACTAAAGAGCCTAAATCTGTATTCCCTTGAGCGCAGGCGGGAGAGATACATAATAATTTACACGTGGAAAATATTAGAGGGGCTGGTCCCAAACCTGCACACAGAAATAACATCACATGAGACCAGAAGACATGGCAGGATGTGCAGAATACCCCCGTTGAAAAGCAGAGGTGCAACTGGTACTCTGAGAGAGAACTCTATCAACATCAGAGGCCCGAGACTGTTCAACACGCTTCCACTACACATAAGGGACATAACTGGCAAACCCCTCACAGTGTTCAAGAGAGAACTGGATAAGCACCTCCAAAGGATACCTGATCAACCAGGCTGTGACTCATACGTCAGGCTGCGAGCAGCCGCGTCCAACAGCCTGGTTGATCAGTCCAGCAACCAGGAGGCCTGGTCGATGACCGGGCCGCGGGGACGATAAGCCCCGGAAGCACCTCAAGGTATCCTCAAGGTATCAAGGTGCCTGGTGGTGACCCTGTGACTGTTGTGCCTGGTGGTGCACCTGTGACTGTTGTGCTGGTGGTGACCTGTGACTGTTGTGCCTGGTGGTGACCCTGTGACTGTTGTCCTGGTGGTTGCACCTGTGACGGTTTGTTGTGCATGGTGGTGACCCTGCGAACTGTTGTGCCTGGTGGTGCCAAGCGACTGTTGTGCCTGGTGGTGCACNTCAGGACTGGAGAAAACGAAGGTTGTGTCATCATAAATAGAATTGGTTTGAGGTGTTGTGAGGCATTTGGAAGGTCATTAATGTAGATGAGAAAGAGAAGAGAGCCAAGTATGCTGCCCTGTGGAACACCAATGTTGATGGGTAGGGTGGGAGAAATGGAATTATTCACAGAATCATACTGGAGCCTGTCAGTAAGGTAAGATTTAAGGTACTGCAGGGAGTGTCCTCTGACTCCATGATATAATTTTAGAAGGTTTTGGTGGTTGACAGTGTCAAAAGCCTTTTGTAGGTCAACAAATAACCCAACAGGGAACTCATATTTATTTAGAGCTGATTGTATCAAGTTAATCATACTAATCTGTGCATCGTTAGTGCTTTTATTGGGTCTGAAACCATATTGGCAAGAGCTAAGTATATTGAGTTTGGCTAGATAAGAGTAAAGCCGCTTGTAGATTAGCTTTTCAAATATTTTTGACAAGGTTGGCAGAATTGAGACAAGGTCTGTAATTGTTGACATCAGTGAGATCACCACATTTGTGGACTGGGGTTACTCTCGCTTTTTTTTTTAGAATATCTGGAAACGTTTAGAGTTCAAGTGATTTGTTGAAGAGCAATGCAATGGCAGGAGCTAGAAATCTTTTTTTTTGTAAAGTGGAGATGGTATCTCATCAAGGGCGCTTGATTTAGTTTTAAGGGAAAGGATTACCTCATTAACATCAGAGGAGTTAGCAGGAGTTAGGGACAGAGACTCTGAATAGTTACCTGTAAGGTAGTCTTTAATATTGGTGAGGGAGGATGGAATATCATGAGCAAGGGATGTACCAATGGAGGAGAAGAACCTCAATTATCAACCAGGTAGAGTGTCAGAGGCTGAAAGCACACCATCGTCATTGGATAGGAGTATTATTTCTTTTATTAACAATCTTTTTTTTTTATCCCCAAATTTGGTAAATAGTGTTCCATGTTTTCTTAAATGTTGCCCTTAATTTGGGTGAATTTATTTTCATAGTAATTTGTTTTGGCTCTCCTAATTACTTTTGTCAGCATGGATGAGTAAATCTTTGAAAATTCTTTGGAGACAACTCCTAGCCTACACTTCTTCTCAAGGTCATGTTTTTTATTAACAGATTTAAGTGTCCCCTTTGTAAGCCATGGATTGTTTAGTCTTTTAGTTGTGACTTCTTCAGTTAGCATGGGACAGTGGGTGTTATAAAGGCTGAGAGTTTTCTGAAGAAATGTTTATTCTGCTAGGTTGATGTTTCCTATGTTACCTAATTCAGTCTCCCAGTTGATATTAGGAGCAGCAGCAGCAATAAAATTGCCTATAGAAGTTTCATTGTGCAGCCTAAAGCTTATCTTCCCTGTATCTAGAGGTGGTTTGTTAATGTTGGTTAGGAGAAACGTGGGGTAATGGTCAGTGGTTCTATCAATGATTATCCCTGAAGTAAGTGGAGAGGTTATGTTGGTCCAGATGTGATCAAGAGCCGTGGCAGTACTATCAGTGATTCTAGTAGGTCTAGTGATTACGGGTATGAGGAAGCAGGAATTCATACAGTTGAGGGAACTAGCAGCAGGAGGGTTATCAAGCTCGCAGAGGTCAACGTTAAAGTCACCAGAAATAATTAAGTGGTTTTTGTTCAGTCTGTTCTCTAGTATTAGAATTCTAAGATTAGAGTTGAATTCAATCACATATAATACATATGTATTATACATATATATAAGAACAATTGAATAGGCGCGAGCAAACGTCGAGACCTCAAAAGTTTGAAATCCCCTTCACTTAGACCGTCGACCTTCGCATATCGCCGGAGCAAATCTAACGAGTAGGTCATGGGCTCTCACAATGTAATTTATACTGTTGTGTGGTGCTATGAATTCAGCTCTAATCTCAGAGGCAGTCTGAAATGAATAGCAATGGTACCAGAACATATGTAAATCAATAAAATGTGAATTGTGTGTAACAAAAAGACAGTGTTCAACATAACAACACAGTACTAACTACTGTGGTGTCTGTGTATAGCTGAGATAGTCTTGGTAGTAAGGTTGATGTAAAGTCATTCCTGGTTACTGACTTTAATACTTAAACTGATTACATGATAGAGTAGCTCCCAAGCTGGTAGGCGTCCTGTGCGCTGTTTACCTTCTCTCCTGGCGTCCAGCCGCCGCACATAGAAAACGGATGGTACCATTTTCTGTGAACATGACAACTACTACAACAACGAAAGAAATATCAATGACATTACTCGAAATCCTTCCTGTGACACCTTGACTGACAGCTAAACACCAGCCACGAGTGCTGCAAAATGAACTAACTTAAACATACTGAGTGATCACAGAGGAATCAATCAAGCAAAACAGCCTAATCTATAATCACTATGCCACAACAACAAGGTAGGATTCCGTCCTCTGCCACTGGAGGGCGTGGACGTCGGGCTCTGGCTGCCAGTAGCTGTTTGTTGCTGACTGGTGGTGGTTGCTCGTTGGTGTGAGCACTTCCACTCCGTGACCACCCACAGCTGACTGGGGCGGTGGTCAGCAATATGGCGGCAGCTGGTGGTGGCCGCATCCGCCGTGTGAATACTGCTCGTCTGGAGTTCTCTGCGCCGGTGGATTGGGAACTTGTGGCGGCTGCGCTTCTGGATGTCCTGCGTGTGGATGTTAAGGATCTCCTCGGTCTCGAGAAATTTTCTCCCACTCGAGCGGCGGTGACGTTTGCCACGTCACCTGGATGCGAGCGGTTTGTGGGGCGTTGGAACGAGCGGACGACTCTCCTTCCTCATTCGGATGTTTCCGTGACTGTCTCTGATCCGTGGGGTCCACTGACCTTTGTGATCGTGCACGGGGTACCTGTTACCTTTCCTGAGGCAGAGGTTTCCTCTGTGTTTGCGAGGTATGGTTCGGTGATGCGTCATCGTTACAACTTGTTTAGTGCCGGGCGGCTGCGGGGCCTACGTCTGGGTACTCGCACGCTGCATATGCGCCTCACGGAGTCTATCCCTTCTAAGGTTATGTGCTGTGGTCTTCCTCTCCATGTTTTCTATCCAGGGCAGGCCCGCACGTGCTTCCGTTGCGGGGAGGAGGGCCATGACACTGCCCTGTGTGAGGTTCCTCGAGTGGAGACTGCTTCTGTGTTCAGTGTGGGGGATTTCCCCCCCCCCCCTCCGTGGGACTGATGCCTCCCTGGCCGGTCCTCGGCGTGGGGTGTGCCTGGTGGTGCACCTGCGACTGTTGTGCCTGGTGGTGCACCTGCGACTGTTGTGCCTGGTGGTGCACCTGTGACTGTTGTGCCTGGTGGTGCACCTGTGACTGTTGTGCCTGGTGGTGACCCTGTGACTGTTGTGCCTGGTGGTGCACCTGTGACTGTTGTGCCTGGTGGTGCACCTGTGACTGTTGTGCCTGGTGGTGCACCTGTGACTGTTGTGCCTGGTGGTGACCCTGTGACTGTTGTGCCTGGTGGTGACCCTGTGACTGTTGTGCCTGGTGGTGACCCTGTGACTGTTGTGCCTGGTGGTACACCTGTGACTGTTGTGCCTGGTGGTACACCTGTGACTGTTGTGCCTGGTGGTGCACCTGTGACTGTTGTGCCTGGTGGTGCACCTGTGACTGTTGTGCCTGGTGGTGCACCTGTGACTGTTGTGCCTGGTGGTGCACCTGTGACTGTTGTGCCTGGTGGTGCACCTGTGACTGTTGTGTCTGGTGGTGCACCTGCGACTTTTGTGTCTGGTGGTACATCTGTGACTGTTGTGCCTGGTGGTGCACCTGTGACTGTTGTGCCTGGTGGTGCACCTGTGACTGTTGTGCCTGGTGGTGCACCTGTGACTGTTGTGCCTGGTGGTACACCTGTGACTGTTGTGCCTGGTGGTGCACCTGTGACTGTTGTGCCTGGTGGTGCACCTGTGACTGTTGTGTCTGGTGGTGCACCTGCGACTGTTGTGTCTGGTGGTACACCTGTGACTGTTGTGCCTGGTGGTGCACCAGCGACTGTTGTGCCTGGTGGTGCACCTGTGACTGTTGTGCCTGGTGGTGCACCTGTGACTGTTGTCTGGTGGTGCACCTGTGACTGTTGTGCCTGGTGGTGCACCTGTGACTGTTGTGCCTGGTGGTGCACCTGTGACTGTTGTCTGGTGGTGCACCTGTGACTGTTGTGTCTGGTGGTGCACCTGTGACTGTTGTGTCTGGTGGTGCACCTGTGACTGTTGTCTGGTGGTGCACCTGTGACTGTTGTGCCTGGTGGTGCACCTGTGACTGTTGTGCCTGGTGGTGCACCTGTGACTGTTGTGCCTGGTGGTGCACCTGTGACTGTTGTGCCTGGTGGTGCACCTGTGACTGTTGTGCCTGGTGGTGCACCTGTGACTGTTGTCTGGTGGTGCACCTGTGACTGTTGTGCCTGGTGGTAACCTGTGACTGTTGTGTCTGGTGGTAACCCTGTGACTGTTGTGTCTGGTGGTGCACCTGTGACTGTTGTGCCTGGTGGTGCACCTGTGACTGTTGTGTCTGGTGGTGACCCTGTGACTGTTGTCTGGTGGTGACCCTGTGACTGTTGTGCCTGGTGGTGCACCTGTGACTGTTGTCTGGTGGTGACCCTGTGACTGTTGTGTCTGGTGGTGACCCTGTGACTGTTGTGTCTGGTGGTGACCCTGTGACTGTTGTGTCTGGTGGTGACCCTGTGACTGTTGTGTCTGGTGGTGACCCTGTGACTGTTGTGCCTGGTGGTGACCTGTGACTGTTGTGTCTGGTGGTGACCCTGTGACTGTTGTGCCTGGTGGTGACCCTGTGACTGTTGTGTCTGGTGGTGCACCTGTGACTGTTGTGCCTGGTGGTGCACCTGTGACTGTTGTGCCTGGTGGGCACCTGTGACTGTTGTGCCTGGTGGGCACCTGTGACTGTTGTGCCTGGTGGTGACCCTGTGACTGTTGTGCCTGGTGGTGCACCTGTGACTGTTGTGCCTGGTGGTGCACCTGTGACTGTTGTGTCTGGTGGTGCACCTGTGACTGTTGTGTCTGGTGGTGCACCTGTGACTGTTGTGCCTGGTGGTGCACCTGTGACTGTTGTGTCTGGTGGTGACCTGTGACTGTTGTGCCTGGTGGTGCACCTGTGACTGTTGTGCCTGGTGGTGCACCTGTGACTGTTGTGCCTGGTGGTGCACCTGTGACTGTTGTGCCTGGTGGTGACCCTGTGACTGTTGTGCCTGGTGGTGCACCTGTGACTGTTGTGCCTGGTGGTGCACCTGTGACTGTTGTGCCTGGTGGTGCACCTGTGACTGTTGTGCCTGGTGGTGCACCTGTGACTGTTGTGCCTGGTGGTGCACCTGTGACTGTTGTGCCTGGTGGTGCACCTGTGACTGTTGTGCCTGGTGGGCACCTGTGACTGTTGTGCCTGGTGGTGACCCTGTGACTGTTGTGCCTGGTGGTGCACCTGTGACTGTTGTGCCTGGTGGTGACCCTGTGACTGTTGTGCCTGGTGGTGCACCTGTGACTGTTGTGCCTGGTGGTGCACCTGTGACTGTTGTGCCTGGTGGTGCACCTGTGACTGTTGTGCCTGGTGGTGCACCTGTGACTGTTGTGCCTGGTGGTGCACCTGTGACTGTTGTGCCTGGTGGTGCACCTGTGACTGTTGTGCCTGGTGGTGCACCTGTGACTGTTGTGCCTGGTGGTGCACCTGTGACTGTTGTGTCTGGTGGTGCACCTGTGACTGTTGTGCCTGGTGGTGACCCTGTGACTGTTGTGCCTGGTGGTGCACCTGTGACTGTTGTGTCTGGTGGGGCACCTGTGACTGTTGTGCCTGGTGGTGACCCTGTGACTGTTGTGCCTGGTGGTGACCCTGTGACTGTTGTGCCTGGTGGTGACCCTGTGACTGTTGTGCCTGGTGGTGCACCTGTGACTGTTGTGCCTGGTGGTACACCTGTGACTGTTGTGCCTGGTGGTGCACCTGTGACTGTTGTGTCTGGTGGTGCACCTGTGACTGTTGTGTGGTGGTGCACCTGTGACTGTTGTGCCTGGTGGTGCACCTGTGACTGTTGTGCCTGGTGGTGCACCTGTGACTGTTGTGCCTGGTGGTGCACCTGTGACTGTTGTGCCTGGTGGTGCACCTGTGACTGTTGTGCCTGGTGGTGCACCTGTGACTGTTGTGCCTGGTGGTGCACCTGTGACTGTTGTGCCTGGTGGTGCACCTGTGACTGTTGTGCCTGGTGGTGCACCTGTGACTGTTGTGCCTGGTGGTGCACCTGCGACTGTTGTGCCTGGTGGTGCACCTGCGACTGTTGTGCCTGGTGGTGCACCTGTGACTGTTGTGCCTGGTGGTGCACCTGCGACTGTTGTGCCTGGTGGTGCACCTGTGACTGTTGTGCCTGGTGGTGCACCTGCGACTGTTGTGCCTGGTGGTGCACCTGCGACTGTTGTGCCTGGTGGTGCACCTGCGACTGTTGTGCCTGGTGGTGCACCTGTGACTGTTGTGCCTGGTGGTGCACCTGTGACTGTTGTGTCTGGTGGTGCACCTGTGACTGTTGTGCCTGGTGGTGCACCTGTGACTGTTGTCTGGTGGTGCACCTGTGACTGTTGTGCCTGGTGGTGACCCTGCGACTGTTGTGCCTGGTGGTGCACCTGTGACTGTTGTGCCTGGTGGTGCACCTGTGACTGTTGTGTCTGGTGGTGCACCTGTGACTGTTGTGTCTGGTGGTGCACCTGTGACTGTTGTGCCTGGTGGTGCACCTGTGACTGTTGTGCCTGGTGGTGCACCTGTGACTGTTGTGCCTGGTGGTGCACCTGCGACTGTTGTGCCTGGTGGTGCACCTGTGACTGTTGTGCCTGGTGGAGCACCTGTGACTGTTGTGCCTGGTGGTGCGCCTGTGACTGTTGTGCCTGGTGGTGCACCTGTGACTGTTGTGCCTGGTGGTGACCCTGTGACTGTTGTGCCTGGTGGTGCACCTGTGACTGTTGTGCCTGGTGGTGACCCTGTGACTGTTGTGCCTGGTGGTGCACCTGTGACTGTTGTGCCTGGTGGTGCACCTGTGACTGTTGTGCCTGGTGGTGCACCTGTGACTGTTGTGCCTGGTGGTGCACCTGTGACTGTTGTGCCTGGTGGTGCACCTGTGACTGTTGTGCCTGGTGGTGCACCTGTGACTGTTGTGCCTGGTGGTGCACCTGTGACTGTTGTGCCTGGTGGTGCACCTGTGACTGTTGTGCCTGGTGGTGCACCTGTGACTGTTGTGCCTGGTGGTGCACCTGTGACTGTTGTGCCTGGTGGTGACCCTGTGACTGTTGTGCCTGGTGGTGCACCTGTGACTGTTGTGCCTGGTGGTGCACCTGTGACTGTTGTGCCTGGTGGTGCACCTGTGACTGTTGTGCCTGGTGGTGCACCTGTGACTGTTGTGCCTGGTGGTGCACCTGTGACTGTTGCCTGGTGGTGCACCTGTGACTGTTGTGCCTGGTGGTGCACCTGTGACTGTTGTGCCTGGTGGTGCACCTGTGACTGTTGTGCCTGGTGGTGCACCTGTGACTGTTGTGCCTGGTGGTGCACCTGTGACTGTTGTGCCTGGTGGTGCACCTGTGACTGTTGTGTCTGGTGGTGCACCTGTGACTGTTGTGCCTGGTGGTGCACCTGACTGTTGTGCCTGGTGGTGCACCTGTGACTGTTGTGCCTGGTGGTGCACCTGTGACTGTTGTGCCTGGTGGTGCACCTGTGACTGTTGTGCCTGGTGGTGCACCTGTGACTGTTGTGCCTGGTGGTGCACCTGTGACTGTTGTGCCTGGTGGTGCACCTGTGACTGTTGTGCCTGGTGGTGACCCTGTGACTGTTGTGCCTGGTGGTGCACCTGTGACTGTTGTGCCTGGTGGTGCACCTGTGACTGTTGTGCCTGGTGGTGCACCTGTGACTGTTGTGCCTGGTGGTGCACCTGTGACTGTTGTGCCTGGTGGTGCACCTGTGACTGTTGTGCCTGGTGGTGCACCTGTGACTGTTGTGCCTGGTGGTGCACCTGTGACTGTTGTGCCTGGTGGTGCACCTGTGACTGTTGTGCCTGGTGGTGCACCTGTGACTGTTGTGCCTGGTGGTGCACCTGTGACTGTTGTGCCTGGTGGTGCACCTGTGACTGTTGTGCCTGGTGGTGCACCTGTGACTGTTGTGCCTGGTGGTGACCCTGTGACTGTTGTGTCTGGTGGTGCACCTGTGACTGTTGTGCCTGGTGGTGCACCTGTGACTGTTGTGCCTGGTGGTGCACCCTGTGACTGTTGTGCCTGGTGGTGACCCTGTGACTGTTGTGCCTGGTGGTGACCCTGTGACTGTTGTGCCTGGTGGTGCACCTGTGACTGTTGTGCCTGGTGGTGCCCTGTGACTGTTGTGCCTGGTGGTGCACCTGTGACTGTTGTGCCTGGTGGTGCACCTGTGACTGTTGTGTGGTGGTGCACCTGTGACTGTTGTGCCTGGTGGTGCACCTGTGACTGTTGTGCCTGGTGGTGCACCTGTGACTGTTGTGCCTGGTGGTGCACCTGTGACTGTTGTGCCTGGTGGTGCACCTGTGACTGTTGTGCCTGGTGGTGCACCTGTGACTGTTGTGCCTGGTGGTGCACCTGTGACTGTTGTGCCTGGTGGTGCACCTGTGACTGTTGTGCCTGGTGGTGCACCTGCGACTGTTGTGCCTGGTGGTGCACCTGTGACTGTTGTGCCTGGTGGTGCACCTGCGACTGTTGTGCCTGGTGGTGCACCTGCGACTGTTGTGCCTGGTGGTGCACCTGTGACTGTTGTGCCTGGTGGTGCACCTGTGACTGTTGTGCCTGGTGGTGCACCTGCGACTGTTGTGCCTGGTGGTGCACCTGTGACTGTTGTGCCTGGTGGTGCACCTGTGACTGTTGTGCCTGGTGGTGCACCTGCGACTGTTGTGCCTGGTGGTGCACCTGTGACTGTTGTGCCTGGTGGTGCACCTGTGACTGTTGTGCCTGGTGGTGCACCTGTGACTGTTGTGCCTGGTGGTGCACCTGTGACTGTTGTGCCTGGTGGTGCACCTGTGACTGTTGTGCCTGGTGGTGCACCTGTGACTGTTGTGCCTGGTGGTGCACCTGTGACTGTTGTGCCTGGTGGTGCACCTGTGACTGTTGTGCCTGGTGGTGCACCTGTGACTGTTGTGTCTGGTGGTGCACCTGTGACTGTTGTGCCTGGTGGTGCACCTGTGACTGTTGTGCCTGGTGGTGCACCTGTGACTGTTGTGCCTGGTGGGCACCTGTGACTGTTGTGCCTGGTGGTGCACCTGTGACTGTTGTGCCTGGTGGTGCACCTGTGACTGTTGTGCCTGGTGGTGCACCTGTGACTGTTGTGCCTGGTGGTGCACCTGTGACTGTTGTGCCTGGTGGTGCACCCTGTGACTGTTGTGCCTGGTGGTGCCCTGTGACTGTTGTGCCTGGTGGTGCACCTGTGACTGTTGTGCCTGGGGTGCACCTGTGACTGTTGTGCCTGGTGGTGCACCTTGACTGTTGTGCCTGGTGGTGCACCTGGACTGTTGTGCCTGGTGGTGCACCTGTGACTGTTTGTGCCTGGTGGTGCACCTGTGACTGTTGTGCCTGGTGGTGCACCTGTGACTGTTGTGCCTGGTGGTGCACCTGTGACTGTTGTGCCTGGTGGTGCACCTGTGACTGTTGTGCCTGGTGGTGCACCTGTGACTGTTGTGCCTGGTGGTGCACCTGTGACTGTTGTGCCTGGTGGTGCACCTGTGACTGTTGTGCCTGGTGGTGCACCTGTGACTGTTGTGCCTGGTGTGCACCTGTGACTGTTGTGCCTGGTGGTGCACCTGCGACTGTTGTGCCTGGTGGTGCACCTGTGACTGTTGTGCCTGGTGGTGCACCTGTGACTGTTGTGCCTGGTGGTGCACCTGTGACTGTTGTGCCTGGTGGTGCACCTGTGACTGTTGTGCCTGGTGGTGCACCTGTGACTGTTGTGCCTGGTGGTGCACCTGTGACTGTTGTGCCTGGTGGTGCACCTGTGACTGTTGTGCCTGGTGGTGCACCTGTGACTGTTGTGCCTGGTGGTGCACCTGTGACTGTTGTGCCTGGTGGTGCACCTGTGACTGTTGTGCCTGGTGGTGCACCTGTGACTGTTGTGCCTGGTGGTGCACCTGTGACTGTTGTGCCTGGTGGTGACCCGTGACTGTTGTGCCTGGGTGTGCACCTGTGACTGTTGTGCCTGGTGGTGCACCTGTGACTGTTGTGCCTGGTGGTGCACCTGTGACTGTTGTGCCTGGTGGTGCACCTGTGACTGTTGTGCCTGGTGGTGCACCTGTGACTGTTGTGCCTGGTGGTGCACCTGTGACTGTTGTGCCTGGTGGTGCACCTGTGACTGTGTGTTGGTGGTGGGCACCTGTGACTGTTGTGCCTGGTGTGCACCTGTGACTGTTGTGCCTGGTGGTGCACCTGTGACTGTTGTGCCTGGTGGTGCACCTGTGACTGTTTGCCTGGTGGTGCACCCTGCGACTGTTGTGCCTGGTGGTGCACCTGTGACTGTTGTCCTGGTGGTGCACCTGTGACTGTTGTGCCTGGTGTGACCCTGTGACTGTTGTGCCTGGTGGTGCACCTGTGACTGTTGTGCCTGGTGGTGCACCTGTGACTGTTTGTGCCTGGTGGGCACCTGTGACTGTTGTGCCTGGTGGTGCACCTGCGACTGTTGTGCCTGGTGGTGCACCTGTGACTGTTGTGCCTGGTGGTGCACCTGTGACTGTTGTGCCTGGTGGTGGCACCTGTGACTGTTGTGCCTGGTGCACCCTGTGACTGTTGTGCCTGGTGGTGCACCTGTGACTGTTGTGCCTGGTGGTGCACCCTGTGACTGTTGTGCCTGGTGGGCACCTGTGACTGTTGTGCCTGGTGGTGCACCTGTGACTGTTGTGCCTGGTGGTGCACCTGTGACTGTTGTGCCTGGTGGTGCACCTGTGACTGTTGTGCCTGGTGGTGACCCCTGTGACTGTTGTGCCTGGTGTGCACCTGTGTTGACTGTTGTGCCTGGGGTGGTGCACCTGTGACTGTTGTGCCTGGTGGTGCACCTGTGACTGTTGTGCCTGGTGGTGCACCTGTGACTGTTGTGCCTGGTGGTGCACCTGTGACTGTTTGCCTGGTGGTGCACCTGTGACTGTTGTGCCTGGTGGTGCACCTGTGACTGTTGTGCCTGGTGGTGCACCCTGTGACTGTTGTGCCTGGTGGTGCACCTGTGACTGTTGTGCCTGGTGGTGACCCTGTGACTGTGTGTCTGGTGGTGCACCTGTGACTGTTGTGCCTGGTGGTGCACCTGTGACTGTTGTGCCTGGTGGTGCACCTGTGACTGTTGTGCCTGGTGGTGCACCTGTGACTGTTGTGCCTGGTGGTGCACCTGTGACTGTTGTGCCTGGTGGTGCACCTGTGACTGTTGTGCCTGGTGGGGCACCTGTGACTGTTGTGCCTGGTGGTGCACCTGTGACTGTTGTGCCTGGTGGTGCACCTGTGACTGTTGTGCCTGGTGGTGCACCTGTGACTGTTGTGCCTGGTGGTGCACCTGTGACTGTTGTGCCTGGTGGTGCACCTGTGACTGTTGTGCCTGGTGGTGACCCTGTGACTGTTGTGCCTGGTGGTGCACCTGTGACTGTTGTGCCTGGTGGTGCACCTGTGACTGTTGTGCCTGGTGGTGCACCCTGTGACTGTTGTGCCTGGTGGTGCACCTGTGACTGTTGTGCCTGGTGGTGCACCCTGTGACTGTTGTGCGGTGGTGACCCTGTGACTGTTTTGCCTGGTGGTGCACCCTGTGACTGTTGTGCCTGGTGGTGCACCTGTGACTGTTGTGCCTGGTGGTGCACCTGTGACTGTTGTGCCTGGTGGTGCACCTGTGACTGTTGTGCCTGGTGGTGCACCTGTGACTGTTGTGCCTGGTGGTGCACCTGTGACTGTTGTGCCTGGTGGTGCACCTGCGACTGTTGTGCCTGGTGGTGCACCTGTGACTGTTGTGCCTGGTGGTGCACCTGTGACTGTTGTGCCTGGTGGTGCACCTGTGACTGTTGTGCCTGGTGGTGCACCTGTGACTGTTGTGCCTGGTGGTGCACCTGCGACTGTTGTGCCTGGTGGTGCACCTGTGACTGTTGTGCCTGGTGGTGCACCTGTGACTGTTTGTGCCTGGTGGTGCACCTGTGACTGTTGTGCCTGGTGGTGCACCTGTGACTGTTGTGCCTGGTGGTGCACCTGTGACTGTTGTGCCTGGTGGTGCACCCTGTGACTGTTGTGCCTGGTGGTGCACCCTGTGACTGTTGTGCCTGGTGGTGCACCTGTGACTGTTGTGCCTGGTGGTGACCCTGCGACTGTTGTGCCTGGTGGTGCACCTGTGACTGTTGTGCCTGGTGGTGCACCCTGTGACTGTTGTGCCTGGTGGTGCACCTGTGACTGTTGTGCCTGGTGGGCACCTGTGACTGTTGTGCCTGTGGTGCACCTGTGACTGTTGTGCCTGGTGGTGCACCTGGACTGTTTTGCCTGGTGGTGCACCTGTGACTGTTTGTGCCTGGTGGTGCACCTGTGACTGTTGTGCCTGGTGGTGCACCTGTGACTGTTGTGCCTGGTGGTGCACCTGTGACTGTTGTGCCTGGTGGTGCACCTGTGACTGTTGTGCCTGGTGGTGCACCTGTGACTGTTGTGCCTGGTGGTGCACCTGCGACTGTTGTGCCTGGTGGTGCACCTGTGACTGTTGTGCCTGTGGTGGCACCTGTGACTGTTGTGCCTGGTGGTGCACCTGTGACTGTTGTGCCTGGTGGTGCCCTGTGACTGTTGTGCCTGGTGGTGCACCTGTGACTGTTTGTGCCTGTGGTGCACCTGTGACTGTTGTGCCTGGTGGTGCACCTGTGACTGTTGTGCCTGGTGGTGCACCTGTGACTGTTGTGCCTGTGGTGCACCTGGACTGTTGTGCCTGGGTGCACCTGTGACTGTTGTGCCTGGTGGGCACCTGTGACTGTTGTGCCTGGTGGTGCACCTGTGACTGTTGTTCNACCAGGAAGTAGCCTTAATGAACAGGCACATCAAATGACCTGCTACGGATGTGCGACAGGTTTGCCTTAACCAGCAAATAGTAGAACCAACCAGGAAGGAGAACACGCTGGACCTCATTTTCACTAATATGATGAATTGATCAGGAACATAATGATTACAAATACCTGTTACTCAGATCACAACTTAATTGAAGGACAACCATGGGGAATAGACCTTCAAAACCAGTCCAGATTCCCGGTGGAGGAGATTTCAGCAAATTCAACTTCAATAATAACAGATAAACTGGGAGCAAATAAACCAGGACTTCACAGAAATAAACTGGGAAGAACAGCTAGGAAATGCGAACCTGAACCAGTGCCTGGAAAAAATAAGCTCAGTAGCACTAGAAATATGTACAAACCGCATCCCCCTAAGAAAAAGAGGAAGAGATGCAGATTGGAACGAGAACGTCGTTCCCTATATAGGCGAAGAAAACGATCGCGGTACAACTTGAGAGTCGCACCCTACTCAGGAACGGCGAAGAAGGTTAGGTAGCGAAATAGGAAAATTGAACTCAAGCTACAAGAATCATACAAAACGCAGGAGAGGGAAAGAGAGCAAAAGGCCATCAGTGAAATAGAGAGAAACCCGAAATATTTTTTCTCCTATGCAAAATCAAGATCAAAAACCACATCTAGTATCGGGCCCCTGCGAAAGGAAGATGGAACTTTCACCGATGACAACAAAGAAATGAGCGAGCTACTGAGGAAGCAATACGACTCTGTCTTCAGCGAGCCATTAAACGCACTAAAGATCGATAACCCAAATGAATTTTTCATGGATATGATACCAACATCAAATCATATATCAGACGTCACCCTATCCCCACTGGATTTTGAAGAAGCCATAAACAGTATGCCTATGCACTCCGCACCAGGCCCGGATTCTTGGAACTCCATATTCATCAAGAACTGTAAAAAACCACTATCGCAGGCCCTTCACATTCTGTGGAGACAAAGCCTAGATACTGGCGTTATTCCTGATATACTAAAAACAGCAGAGATAGCACCACTTCATAAAGGAGGAAATAAGGCAGAGGCAAAAAATTACAGACCGATAGCACTAACATCGCACATCATAAAAATTTTTGAGAGAGTGCTAAGAAGTAAGATCACAAAATACATGGAATCACAGCATCTCCATAACCCCGGACAACATGGTTTCAGAACAGGGCGCTCTTGCCTGTCGCAGTTGCTGGACCACTATGATATGGCATTAGATGCTATGGAAGACAACAAAACGCTGATGTAATTTACACAGATTTTGCAAAAGCTTTTGATAAATGTGACCATGGTGTTATTGCCCATAAAATGCGCTCAAAAGGAATTACCGGAAAAGTAGGCAGATGGATCTACAATTTCCTGACCAACAGAACCCAATGTGTAATAGTCAACAAAATAAAATCCAACCCGTCAACCGTTAAGAGCTCAGTCCCCCAGGGTACTGTGCTTGCTCCAGTACTTTTTCTCATCCTTATATCGGACATAGACAAGAACACAACCTATAGCACTGTATCATCCTTTGCAGATGACACTAGGATCTTCATGAGAGTAGGCAACATAGAGGACACGGCGAACCTCCAGTCAGATGTAGATCAGGTCTTTCTATGGGCTACAGAAAATAATATGGTGTTTAACGAAGACAGTTCCAGCTCATGCGCTATGGAAAAAATGAAAATATAAACTGAAACCACGTACAAAACTCAGGCAAATCATAACATAGAACGAAAAGGCAATGTAAAGGATCTGGGTGTACTCATGTCGGAAGACCTCCTTTAAAGAACACAAAAAGTAGCCGTCACAACTGCAAGAAAAATGACAGGTTGGATAACAAGAACTTTTCACACTAGAGATGCTATACCGATGATGACACTTTTCAAACGCTTGTGCTCTCTAGAGTGGAGTACTGCTGCACAATGACAGCCCCTTTCACTGCGGGTGAAATTGCTGACCTGGAGAGCGTGCAGAGATCCTTTACTGCTAGAATCCACTCGGTAAAACATCTAAACTATTGGGACCGACTAAAGAGCCTAAATCTGTATTCCCTTGAGCGCAGGCGGGAGAGATACATAATAATTTACACGTGGAAATATTAGAGGGGCTGGTCCCAAACCTGCACACAGAAATAACATCACATGAGACCAGAAGACATGGCAGGATGTGCAGAATACCCCCGTTGAAAAGCAGAGGTGCAACTGGTACTCTGAGAGAGAACTCTATCAACATCAGAGGCCCGAGACTGTTCAACACGCTTCCACTACACATAAGGGACATAACTGGCAAACCCTCACAGTGTTCAAGAGAGAACTGGATAAGCACCTCCAAAGGATACCTGATCAACCAGGCTGTGACTCATACGTCAGGCTGCGAGCAGCCGCGTCCAACAGCCTGGTTGATCAGTCCAGCAACCAGGAGGCCTGGTCGATGACCGGGCCGCGGGGACGATAAGCCCCGGAAGCACCTCAAGGTATCCTCAAGGTATCAAGGTGCCTGGTGGTGACCCTGTGACTGTTGTGCCTGGTGGTGCACCTGTGACTGTTGTGCCTGGTGGTGACCCTGTGACTGTTGTGCCTGGTGGTGACCCTGTGACTGTTGTGCCTGGTGGTGCACCTGTGACTGTTGTGCCTGGTGGTGACCCTGCGACTGTTGTGCCTGGTGGTGCACCAGCGACTGTTGTGCCTGGTGGTGCACCTGTGACTGTTGTGCCTGGTGGTGCACCAGCGACTGTTGTGCCTGGTGGTGCACCTGTGACTGTTGTGCCTGGTGGTGCACCAGCGACTGTTGTGCCTGGTGGTGACCCTGTGACTGTTGTGCCTGGTGGTGCACCTGTGACTCTTGTGCCTGGTGGTGACACTGTGACTGTTGTGCCTGATGGTGACCCTGTGACTGTTGTGCCTGGTGGTGCACCTGTGACTGTTGTGCCTGGTGGTGACCCTGTGACTGTTGTGCCTGGTGGTGCACCTGTGACTGTTGTGCCTGGTGGTGACCCTGTGACTGTTGTGCCTGGTGGTGACCCTGTGACTGTTGTGCCTGGTGGTGCACCTGTGACTGTTGTGCCTGGTGGTGACCCTGTGACTGTTGTGCCTGGTGGTGCACCTGTGACTGTTGTGCCTAGTGGTAACCCTGTGACTGTTGTGCCTGGTGGTGCACCTGTGACTGTTGTGCCTGGTGTTGCACCTGTGACTGTTGTGCCTGGTGTGCACCTGTGACTGTTGTGCCTGGTGGTGCACCTGTGCCTGGTGATGCACCTGTGACTGTTGTGCCTGGTGGTGCACCTGCGACTGTTGTGCCTGGTGGTGCACCTGTGACTGTTGGGCCTGGTGGTGCACCTGTGACTGTTGTGCCTGGTGGTGCAACTGTGACTGTTGTGCCTGGTGGTGCACCTGTGACTGTTGTGCCTGGTGGTGCACCTGTGACTGTTGTGCCTTGTGGTGACCCTGTGACTGTTGTGCCTGGTGGTGACCCTGTGACTGTTGTGCCTGGTGGTGCACCTGTGACTGTTGTGCCTGGTGGTGACCCTGTGACTGTTGTGCCTGGTGGTGCACCTGTGACTGTTGTGCCTGGTGGTGACCATGTGACTGTTGTGCCTGGTGGTGCACCTGTGACTGTTGTGCCTGGTGGTGACCCTGTGAATGTTGTGCCTGGTGGTGCACCTGTGACTGTTGTGCCTGGTGGTGCTCCAGCGACTGTTGTGCCTGGTGGTGCACCTGTGACTGTTGTCCCTGGTGGTGACCCTGCGACTGTTGTGCCTGGTGGGGCACCTGTGACTCTTGTGCCTGGTGGTGCACCTGTGACTGTTGTGCCTGGTGGTGCACCAGCGACTGTTGTGCCTGGTGTTGACCCTGTGACTGTTGTGCCTGGTGGTGCACCTGTGACTGTTTTGCCTGGTGGTGACCCTGTGACTGTTGAGCCTGGCGGTGACCCTGTGACTGTTGTGCCTGGTGGTGCACCTGTGATTGTTGTGCCGGGTGGTGACCCTGTGACTGTTGTGCCTGGTGGTGCACCTGTGACTGTTGTGCCTGGTGGTGACCCTGTGACTGTTGTGCCTGGTGGTGCACCTGTGACTGTTGTGCCTGGTGGTGCACCAGCGACTGTTGTGCCTGGTGGTGACCCTGTGACTGTTGTGCCTGGTGGTGCACCTGTGACTGTTGTGCCTGGTGGTGACCCTGTGACTGTTGTGCCTGGTGGTGACCCTGTGACTGTTGTGCCTGTGGTGCACCTGTGACTGTTGTGCCTGGTGGTGACCCTGTGACTGTTGTGCCTGGTGGTGCACCTGTGACTGTTGTGCCTGGTGGTGACCCTGTGACTGTTTTGCCTGGTGGTGCACCTGTGACAGTTGTGCCTGGTGGTGCACTAGCCACTGTTGTGCCTGGTGGTGCACCTGTGACTGTTGTGCCTGGTGGTGACCCTGCGACTGTTGTGCCTGGTGGGGCACCTGTGACT
>WNGS01169300.1:97296-116624 GCA_020271785.1 Procambarus virginalis
TGTGCCTGGTGGTGCACCTGTGACTGTTGTGCCTGGTGGGGCACCTGTGACTGTTGTGCCTGGTGGTGCACCTGTGACTGTTGTGCCTGGTGGTGCACCTGTGACTGTTGTGCCTGGTGAGGCCTGTGACTGTTGTGCCTGGTGGTGCACCTGTGACTGTTGTGCCTGGTGGGGCACCTGCAACTGTTGTGCCTGGTGGTGCACCTGTGACTGTTGTGCCTGGTGGGGCACCTGTGACTGTTGTGCCTGGTGGTGCACCTGCGACTGTTGTGCCTGGTGGTGCACCAGCGACTGTTGTGCCTGGTGGTACACCTGTGACTGTTGTGCCTGGTGGTGCACCTGTGACTGTTGTGCTGGTGGTGACCCTGTGACTGTTGTGCCTGGTGGTGCACCTGTGACTGTTGTGCCTGGTGGTGCACCTGCGACTGTTGTGCCTGGTGGTGACCCTGTGACTGTTGTGCCTGGTGGTGCACCTGTGACTGTTGTGCCTGGTGGTGACCCTGTGACTGTTGTGCCTGGTGGTGCACCTGTGACTGTTGTGCCTGGTGGTGACCCTGTGACTGTTGTGCCTGGTGGTGCACCTGTGACTGTTGTGCCTGGTGGTGCACCTGTGACTGTTGTGCCTGGTGGTGCACCCTGTGACTGTTGTGCCTGGTGGTGCACCTGTGACTGTTGTGCCTGGTGGTGCACCTGTGACTGTTGTGCCTGGTGGTGCACCTGTGACTGTTGTGCCTGGTGGTGCACCTGTGACTGTTGTGCCTGGTGGTGCACCTGTGACTGTTGTGCCTGGTGGTGCACCTGTGACTGTTGTGCCTGGTGGTGCACCTGTGACTGTTGTGCCTGGTGGTGACCCTGTGACTGTTGTGCCTGGTGGTGCACCTGTGACTGTTGTGCCTGGTGGTGCACCTGTGACTGTTGTGCCTGGTGGTGACCCTGTGACTGTTGTGCCTGGTGGTGCACCTGTGACTGTTGTGCCTGGTGGTGCACCTGTGACTGTTGTGCCTGGTGGTGCACCTGTGACTGTTGTGCCTGGTGGTGCCCTGTGACTGTTGTGCCTGGTGGTGCACCTGTGACTGTTGTGCCTGGTGGTGCACCTGTGACTGTTGTGCCTGGTGGTGCACCTGTGACTGTTGTGCCTGGTGGTGCACCTGTGACTGTTGTGCCTGGTGGTGCACCTGTGACTGTTGTGCCTGGTGGTGCACCTGTGACTGTTGTGCCTGGTGGTGCACCTGTGACTGTTGTGCCTGGTGGTGCACCTGTGACTGTTGTGCCTGGTGGTGCACCTGTGACTGTTGTGCCTGGTGGTGCACCTGTGACTGTTGTGCCTGGTGGTGCACCTGTGACTGTTGTGCCTGGTGGTGCACCTGTGACTGTTGTGCCTGGTGGTGCACCTGTGACTGTTGTGCCTGGTGGTGCACCTGTGACTGTTGTGCCTGGTGGTGCACCTGTGACTGTTGTGCCTGGTGGTGCACCTGTGACTGTTGTGCCTGGTGGGGCACCTGTGACTGTTGTGCCTGGTGGTGCACCTGTGACTGTTGTGCCTGGTGGTGCACCTGTGACTGTTGTGCCTGGTGGTGCACCTGTGACTGTTGTGCCTGGTGGTGCACCTGTGACTGTTGTGCCTGGTGGTGCACCTGTGACTGTTGTGCCTGGTGGTGCACCTGTGACTGTTGTGCCTGGTGGGGCACCTGTGACTGTTGTGCCTGGTGGTGCACCTGTGACTGTTGTGCCTGGTGGTGCACCTGTGACTGTTGTGCCTGGTGGTGCACCTGCGCCTGTGGTGTCTCCTGTGCCAGCTGTGGTGGAGGACGTGGCTGCTCCTGCTTCCCGTCTTCTACTTCCGGTGGATGTGGGGGTGCATCCTGTTCTGGTGCTTCGATGGTGGATGGGCATAGTGTTGGGAGTGTCGTATCGGTGCCTCCCGATGTGGGCGGTGTGTTCGCTGAGGGTGACGGAAGCGTCGTCGATGGTGCCAGCATTCCTGTTGCCTGCATTGCGTGTCCGCTTTCTGCTCCCCCTGAGGGTGCGTTCCATGCAGGGGCGTTGACCTCCCTTGCTCCTCGCCGGAAGCGCGTTGCAGGAGCGCGCTCACGCAGTAGAGAGCCCCCTGGCAAACGGGTTGAGGCTTCGCGGAGTTGTGCCTTGGGTGGTGTCCCCCCCTCCTCCTAATTCTCCTGTGTCTGATATGGATTCCGGAAGTGATGCAGTGCCGGATGGCAGCAAGATTTCCTCATCGATGGTGGACGTTGGTGGTACCTGGTCAGTGGCGGCGGGGTCTCGGCGTGCTTCGCTGGGTGATGCCGGCACTGTCCGCTTCCTGCAGGATCAGAGGCCCGGCATTCAGGTGGATTCCCCGGCGGTGGGGCGGCGGCAGGTTGAGCCTCAGGATGATGACGACGCCTCTGCAGGGGGTGGCTCTGTGCCCCCTGGTGATACTGGAGGGGGCTGGGGGTCATTGATGGGTTCGATGGCGCCTGCTATTGTTTGTGCGTCTTTGAATGTTTGTGGTTTGAATGCTTTGGCGGTCCAATTGGGCCTTGTGGATGTGCTTCGGGAGCAGCGTGTGGATGTGGCTCTGATCCAGGAGCACAATGTTCGGGATGTGTCTGTGTTGCAGGGGTTGTGTGCTGAGTATCATGTTGTGTTGAACCCGCCGAGGACGTCCTTTGGGGGAACGCTGATGTTGTTTTTGCGGAGGGCGTCTATTTCCATGCTTCACACGGAAATGGATGAAGAAGGGCGGGTGTTGTTTGTTCGGGCTGAGTATTTGGGGGTTGTGATTCCGTTCTTGACGGTGTACACCCCTTCTGGGGTGGCGCATCGTCAGGACCGGGAGCTGTTTTTTCGGGAGGGGCTTTTACCATACCTGCGGCATGATACGCGCAATTTGATCTTTGGGGGGATTTTAATTGTTACATGTGTGAGGGACTGCTCTAGTACTCACCCTCGGAATGTTTCGGCCACTTTGAGGTTTTGCGTGCGTGCGGGTTTCGCGATGCGGCTGTTTTGTGTGGTGGCTCGTTGGAGTATACCTTCGCTGTGCGTGGGGCGAGTTCTAGGTTGGATAGGTTCTATGTTTCTGGTGGGGAGTGTTCGGTTTTTTATTTTCGCACGGTCCCGGTGGCTTTCTCGGATCATTGTTTGGTGGTTGTCCAGGTTGGTGTCCGGAGTCAGGTGTGGGTGGGGCCTGGGTGGTGGAAATTAAATTGTCGGTTATTGCGTTGTCCACGTATTTGTGCGCAGTTTCGGGCCTGGTGGGTTGGCATCGTTGCCCGGAAGGCTGATTTCTCCTCCTTGTTCGTTTGGTGGGAGTGGTGTAAGGTGGAGTGTCGGAGGTTTTTTGGGATTGTTGCTAAGCGGGAGGCTGCCGGGAGGTTTGGTCTGCTGCGGTTACTTCAGGCCCGTTTGTCTTGTTTATATGTGCGGTTGAATGCTGGGGTTGACTGCTTTAGTGAGATTGCTGAGTGTAAGGAGTGTATTTGTGATTTGCGTGCGGTGTTGGCCGACGGTGTTCGAGTGCGTGCTCGTGTAGCTGAGCGGGTGGATGGAGAGAGGCTCTCTCCCTTTCTTTTAGGGACGGAGAAGGCTGCTCGGGGTTCCGTTCTTCTCAAGGGCCTTCGGCGACCTGATGGGTCTGTGCTTTCTAGCCCGGAGGGTGTTCTGCTTACCGTGTGGCAGGAGTTGGAGGCACTCTATGGGGAGGTGCGTGGGGATAGTGTGCTCGCGGGTTCCTTTTTGGACAGGTGCTTCCCCGGTTTGTCGCAAGTGGAGTGTGCCCAGTTGGTGTAGGATGTTTCCACGGCGGAGCTCCGGGAGGTGGTTTGGTCGTTTCGTTCTGGGAGGGTGCCGGGTGCGGATGGCCTGCCCGTTGAGTTCTATCTTACCTTTTGGGATGTGTTGGGGGAGGTGCTTTTGGAAGTGGTGCAGGCGTGTTTGCGTTTGGGTGCTCTGCCTGATTCCTTTTGTGCCAGGATCGTGAGGCTACTCCCAAAGCCGGGCGATTTGCAGTTGTTTTCCAATTGGAGGCCTATTACGCTCTTAAATGTTGATTATAAAATTCTTTCTAAGGTTTTGGCGCGTCGCTGTCGCGGTGTCGTTGCGTCGGTGATCTCTATGGAGCAATTTTGTGGTGTGCCTGGCCGTGCCCTGATGCATTGCAATGCCTTATTTCGTGACGTGCTTCTCTATGCGTCCGAGTATCGGCTTTCGGCGGCTATGATCAGCTTGGACTGGTCAAAGGCCTTCGATCGGGTGTCTTTAGAGTTTGTTTTTAGTGCTATGGAGAGGCTTGGTTTTCCGGTGGTGTTTGTGGGGTGGGTCCGTTTGTTGTATGTACGGAGTCGCAGTCGCGTTTGTGTGAATGGGTTTTTTAGTTCTTTTTTTCCTATTTGCCATTCCGTTCGTCAGGGGTGTCCAATGTCCATGCTTTTGTATGTGATTTTTCAGGAACCTCTCTTCCAGGTGGTGAAAGCGTGTTCCTTGATTGTGCCTCTTTGTCTGCCATCCGGTCTTCGGCTACCCATTTGCGTGTATGCTGACGACACCATTCTGTAGCTTCGGAAGGTTCTGTTGGGGCTGTCCAGGACGTTCTCCTGCGGTTTGAGTCCGCTACGGGGGCCGTTCTTAATCGGGCGAAGTCGGGGTTGATGGGGATCGGTGCGTGGGCCTCCCGCCTGGTGTGGGATAGGTCATGGTTTCCGGTGGTCTCCTCGATTCGGGTTCTCGGGTTACTTGGTTTGCCTCCTATGACCACTCTTTGGAGTGGAATTGGAGTGCTGTCTCTCGGTCGGTTGGGGTTGCGGTTGGCCTTTTGTCGCGTCGTCCTTTGACGATTTATCAGAGGGGACTGCTTATTACGTGTAAGGTCTTGTCACGTGTCTGGTTTGTGGCTCGATGATTCCCGTTGGATCGTCGGAAGGCCTTGAATTTGGAGTGTATGATGTACAGATATGTATGGTGTGGGCATTATCAACCGGTGCGCCGTTCGACATTGGTGTTAGGGGTGAAAGAGGGGGGTGTTGGCATTCCTGACGTCTTCACGAAGGCCAAGGCCCTCTTCTGGGTCTCGTTGCGTCAGGGGCTGGTTCTCGGTGGGGGTTGAATACGATGGGTGTTTTTTTCTGCTCGCTTCGCTTCAGTTATTTGGGGATTTGGGGTTGATCTGTGGCAAGAGCACACTCAATAAATCTGGTATCAGGCAAGTAATTATTTCTGTCACTCTATCTTCTTCTATGTATTATATAGTCACAAGATTTATGGAGGGGATGATACAAACGCCAAGGTATTTTGGTATTTTACTTAAAACACAAGATATCATATTCATATATCAATAAGCACACAAGTACAATGCAGAAGTCGCTCCCTCTTCATAAATAATTTGGGGCACACCGATATGGCAACACACTTCCCCCCCTCACGTCAAACGTCAAAATCAGCTGGGGCAGTACTCACCGTGCGAATGTTAATTTGTTTGTTCGTCTAGCGTGAGGCGCCCATTTCTTTAAATTCTCAAGAATCACTGTATTGACGCACAACACGAATACTGCTATAATGACAATAGAACCCAATTGGATCACTGCGTTGGTATTGAGCTTAATCAAACTTTTCTACTTTAATGCACACAATACTTTGCTATCATGACGTACCACACTGCACTTCATATAATGATAACGAATGCAACAAGATATAATACTGGAGTTCTCAGTAATTCCTTTCGTAGGCAAATATTCAATTGATCACTGCACACATGTAAAATTATTCAATACACAGGCATATATATTTATATGGATAAATCATAGATATCAATAATAGTAATAATACAAATACTGGGCACATGACCTAACACCAATAACTGGTTCACTAGAATAATATATATTCTCTCTCTAAATCATCATGGCAAAGTCACATGAAAGTAATCATCGTCACAGCAAATTCTTCAATAAATCCAGGTGCTTGCACACACACACACACACACACACACAGGCGGGGACCAAAGAGCCAAAGCTCAACCCCCGCAAGCACAATTAGGTGAGTACACACACACACACACACACACACACACACACACACACACACACACACACACACACACACATATATATATATATATATATATATATATATATATATATATATATATATATATAAATAAATAAATACCGTGAGTGCTCTATATAGCCTCACTCTGCACTACTGTGCCTACTGTGACATAGATCCAGGTGAGACTTGCTCACTACATGAAAGATACTCTGGCTAAATATATAGCTGACTAAAGGGGAATTCGGAGGGAAACTATAATCACCTACTTCCACCTACCCTCCGGTGAGAGTTGAGTTGTAGCTCCTGGCCCAGGCTCTCGCCACGTGTAGAGAACGCCCCCCCCCCACACACACACTGCCTTGTCCTCCAGAAACCCAAGCCAACGTCCCAGGATTATCGCGTCTTCGCCGTGTTCTTTCCTCCGCAGGTCCGTGCTCCTCCTCCACGTCTTGTAGGGTTGGAGTCGGTCTCCTGGCCGTCCACTTCCCTCTCAATTACGGCTGCCCGCCTACGTCTCGGCTGTAGTCGTACGGATTCCCAATTAGTATCTTTCACTGCTTCCCAGTGGAATGGCCCAGCCGAATACGTCGTCACTGTGAAGCTATCAGACGTCCCAGACGATGCTGCCTAAACTCCACCTGCACAACACCCGACTCCAGAGCACTTGAAGCTCAATATTCCGTCAATTCCCTCTTCGGTCCACACACGGAATGAAGGAAGACCTCTCGGCGTACTTGCATACAACGGGTGACTCGTAAGTTCCACGGGATCGGCGTACTACTGTCAAACTGACAGGACCGTCGTTCACACATCCACCCTAGTTGACGAGTCGGTCAAACTGGTTCCCTCACGGTGGAATGGCCCTGCCATTATGCTGTCTCCTAAACAGCATCAGACGTCACATACGTCACTGCCCATACCACTTCTTGCAACGCACCTGTCCCGGAGCACTTGTTGCTCAATATTCCGTCAATTCTTTCTTTGGTCCACACATGGAATGAAGGAAGACCTCACAGAGTGCGTGCAGACTACAGGAGACGCGTATATCCACCGGAGCTCGGGTAATCCGCCACCTTGACAGGATCCCCTGTCCCACGTCTTGCCTCACTGACGTGCCGTGTGAGACTGATGGCGCATGGCGCGATAGCTGGACTCCCCTGCCTTCGTGACGTCATATTTGCCAAGGGAGGTTTTTATTGGCTCCCAGTGCCACGTCGCTGACGGTGACCAATCTGGTGTCACTGACGTCACACAGTTTTGGCGGAAAAACGGAGGAGCCAGCGCCATATTGGCTTCCTAAAAGGCCTATACCACAGGCCAAAATACTCTTCTATTACAAATTTCTCGGCACTGCGAGAACACTACACTCTCCCACACGTCAAACTGATGCCCACGACGTAGAGAATGCTTGGGTAAAGTGGACATGACTCTTACAGCAGGCGTGGGAGAAATAGAAGAGGGGGAACACTGTCACAATATATATATGTATATATTGTACTAACATATATATATATATATATATATATATATATATATATATATATATATATATATATATATATATATATATATATATATATATATATATATATATATATGCAGAAAAACACAAAGAAATGGAGAAGAGAGGTGAACGTTTCGGCTTATTAAGGCCGTTGTCAACACCAGACTGACTAAAGGAAGAGAGAGTGGATACAGGCCAGCACCATGGAACCTGACCAACCCAACTCTAGGAAAAAAATTACCAGAAACAGGAGAGATCAAAGAGGATTAAGCGGTCAGAGAATAAGGAATAAGATTAAAGAAAAGCCTCATGAACACACAATAAATGAATATAAAATTGTAATGAGACATTGTAACCCTCCCTCTCAGAGTTTTTTCTTAAACTGTTGTGTAATATTGTAACTTAAAACTGGGTCAAGTTTGTACATACCAGTACTAACATTGAGAAGATTTGGACATTGACTAATTAGCGCAGACTCAATTAAATTCCGTTCCACAAAGCCATTGCAATTGGCAATGCTTTTCGCCCCATCCCAATTAATAGTGTGGCCACACAAACTTGTATGTAGATACAAAGCATTAGACGTTTGAGCAGTTCTTATGCTATAAGCATGTTGGGACATACGTAAATGTAAGGATTTTCCTGTTTGTCCAAGGTACACAGACTCACAATCATTGCAGGGAATCGAATACACACAACCTGCTGTACCAGGGGAGTTTTTTTATTAAATTAGACTTGATCGTATTATTAGTGAACACCAAATTGATATTAAGGTTCTTAAAAACTGGGGAAAGTTTCTCAAATCCCATCGCATAAGGTACCACCAATGAGTTTTTATTTTCTGGTTTCGCTTTGGAGACATTATTATAAAGCGTACGTTTAGCTTTCCCAAACGAACAATCCAAAAGCATCTTAGGGTACTGTAAACTCTTCCCAATTTCATATATTTTAGCTATCTCTTCATCAAAAAACTCAGGGCTGCATACCCTCAAAGCTCGAAGAAACATTCCTGAAAACACTGCCTGTTTAACTTTACTATGATGATTCGAATAATAATGAACAAACGACCCCACGTTGGTAGGTTTTCTATACTCATTAAATTTGAACCTTCTATTGACTCTATGAATCATAATGTCCAAAAATGGAAGAGTACCATTCTCCTCATTTTCGCATGTGAATTTTATTGAAGGCACCAAAGAATTAAGTTCATTAAGAAAAACAATTTGGTCTTGGTCACTCGGCCATAAGCACAAAATATCGTCGACATACCTAAACCAGACTACATTAGAGGGGATAATCCTGGATAAGATCTTTGTTTCGAAGAACTCCATATACAAATTGCTCAAAACTGGGGAAAGGGGATTGCCCATAGCCATTCCAAATGTTTGTTTGAAAAATTTTCCATTGAAACTGAAATAATTGTCTTTTATACATAATTTGATAAGTTCCAACACAATATTGGTCTGCAAACTCAAATATATTTAGGCAGTTCCTCACGTAGGTATTCTAACAAATCATCAACAGGTACTTTAGTGAATAAAGCAGTCACGTCAAAACTTACTAGTTTAAAATCAAAATTCAAATTTAGTGTGGATAGCTTATTAATTAAGTCTACATTGTTAGTTAAGTGCGAGTTAGAAATAGTACCAACGATAGGGGACAAAACTTTAACCAACCACTTAGAAGTTTATAAGCCGCCGAACCAACTGAACTAATAATCGGTCTAACTGGATTATGAGGTTTATGGGTTTTACAAGACCATACATATAAGGTAGAGAGGGAGATCGACTTGTTAGCCTAGAAATCAACTCTTTATCGCCTTTGCACAAAGTTTTGAGAGTTTTGTTAAAATGTGCGATCACTTTTCAGTAGGATCTCTGTTAACCAATAGGTAAGTATCCATATCTTCCAAAAGTAACTCCATTTTTCGAACATAGTCATCCTTATTCATAATAACTACTGCATTTGACTTATCAGTAGTTTGCATTTGTCAAATGCAGCAGTAAAATATTAGAGGGGCTGGTCCCAAACCTGCACACAGAAATAACATCACATGAGACCAGAAGACATGGCAGGATGTGCAGAATACCCCCGTTGAAAAGCAGAGGTGCAACTGGTACTCTGAGAGAGAACTCTATCAACATCAGAGGCCCGAGACTGTTCAACACGCTCCCGCTACACATAAGGGGCATAACTGGCCGACCCCTCACAGTGTTCAAGAGAGAACTGGATAAGCACCTCCAGAGGACACCTGATCAACCAGGCTGTGACTCATACGTCAGGCTGCGAGCAGCCGCGTCCAACAGCCTGGTTGATCAGTCCAGCAACCAGGAGGCCTGGTCGGCGACCGGNGCCTGTGGTGCACCTGTGACTGTTGTGCCTGGTGGTGCACCTGTGACTGTTGTGCCTGGTGGTGCACCAGCGACTGTTGTGCCTGGTGTGACCCTGTGACTGTTGTGCCTGGTGGTGCACCTGTGACTGTTGTGCCTGGTGGTGACCTTGTGACTGTTGTGCCTGGTGGTGACCTGTGACTGTTGTGCCTGGTGGTGAACCTGTGACTGTTGTGCCTGGTGGTGACCCTGTGACTGTTGTGCCTGGTGGTGCACCTGTGACTGTTGTGCCTGGTGGTGCACCTGTGACTGTTGTGCCTGGTGGTGACCTTGTGACTGTTGTGCCTGTGGTGCACCTGTGACTGTTGTGCCTGGTGGTGCACCTGTGACTGTTGTGCCTGGTGGTGCACCTGCGACTGTTGTGCCTGGTGGTGACCCTGTGACTGTTGTGCCTGGTGGTGACCCTGCGACTGTTGTGCCTGGTGGTGACCCTGTGACTGTTGTGCCTGGTGGTGACCCTGTGACTGTTGTGCCTGGTGGTGACCCTGTGACTGTTGTGCCTGGTGGTGACCCTGTGACTGTTGTGCCTGGTGGTGCACCTGTGACTGTTGTGCCTGGTGGTGACCCTGTGACTGTTGTGCCTGGTGGTGCACCAGCGACTGTTGTGCCTGGTGGTGACCCTGTGACTGTTGTGCCTGGTGGTGCACCTGTGACTGTTGTGCCTGGTGGTGACCCTTGTGAGTGTTGTGCCTGGTGGTGAACCTGTGTTTGTTGTGCCTGGTGGTGCACCTGTGACTGTTGTGCCTGGTGGTGCACCTGTGACTGTTGTGCCTGGTGGTGAACCTGTGACTGTTGTGCCTGGTGGTGACCCTGTGACTGTTGTGCCTGGTGGTGACCCTGTGACTGTTGTGCCTGGTGGTGCACCTGTGACTGTTGTGCCTGGTGGTGCACCTGTGACTGTTGTGCCTGGTGGTGCACCTGCGACTGTTGTGCCTGGTGGTGACCCTGTGACTGTTGTGCCTGGTGGTGACCCTGCGACTGTTGTGCCTGGTGGTGACCCTGTGACTGTTGTGCCTGGTGGTGACCCTGTGACTGTTGTGCCTGGTGGTGACCCTGTGACTGTTGTGCCTGGTGGTGACCCTTTGACTGTTGTGCCTGGTGGTGCACCTGCGACTGTTGTGCCTGGTGGTGACCCTGTGACTGTTGTGCCTGGTGGTGACCCTGTGACTGTTGTGCCTGGTGGTGACCCTGTGACTGTTGTGCCTGGTGGTGCACCTGTGACTGTTGTGCCTGGTGGTGCACCTGTGACTGTTGTGCCTGGTGGTGACCCTGTGACTGTTGTGCCTGGTGGTGCACCTGTGACTGTTGTGCCTTGTGGTGCACCTGTGACTGTTGTGCCTGGTGGTGCACCTGCGACTGTTGTGCCTGGTGGTGACCTGGTTGATACCTGGTTGATACCTGGTTGATGGGGTTCTGGGAGTTCTTCTACTCCCCAAGCCCGGCCCGAGGCCAGGCTTGACTTGTGAGAGTTTGGTCCACTAGGCTGTTGCTTGGAGCGGCCCGCAGGCCCACATACCCACCACAGCCCGGCTGGTCCGGAACTCCTTGGAGGAATAAATCTAGTTTCCTCTTGAAGATGTCCACGGTTGTTCCGGCAATATTTCTTATGCTTGCTGGGAGGACGTTGAACAACCGCGGACCTCTGATGTTTATACAGTGTTCTCTGATTGTGCCTATGGCACCCCTGCTCTTCACTGGTTCTATTCTGCATTTTCTTCCATATCGTTCACTCCAGTACGTTGTTATTTTACTGTGTAGATTTGGGACCTGGCCCTCCAGTATCTTCCAGGTGTATATTATTTGATATCTCTCTCGTCTTCTTTCTAGTGAGTACATTTGGAGAGCTTTGAGACGATCCCAATAATTTAGGTGCTTTATCGCGTCTATACGTGCTGTATATGTTCTCTGTATTCCCTCTATTTCAGCAATCTCTCCTGCTCTGAAGGGGGAAGTGAGTACTGAACAGTACTCAAGACGGGACAGCACAAGTGACTTGAAGAGTACAAGCATTGTGATGGGATCCCTGGATTTGAAAGTTCTCGTAATCCATCCTATCATTTTTCTGGCTGTCGCAATATTTGCTTGGTTATGCTCCCTAAACGTTAGGTCGTCAGACATCATTATTCCCAAATCCTTTACATGCTGTTTTCCTACTATGGGCACATTTGATTGTGTTTTGTACTCTGTATTATGTTTAAGGTCCTCATTTTTACCGTACCTGAGTACCTGGAATTTATCACTGTTAAACATCATGTTATTTTCTGATGCCCAGTCGAAAACTTTATTAATATCAGCTTGAAGTTTTTCAATGTCTTCAGCCGAGGTAATTTTCATACTGATTTTTGTGTCATCTGCAAAGGATGATACGAAGCTGTGACTTGTATTTTTGTCTATATCTGATATGAGAATAAGGAAAAGCAGCGGTGCAAGGACTGTACCCTGAGGTACAGAGCTTTTAACTGCACTTGGACTAGATTTTATATGGTTGACCGTTACTCGCTGAGTCCTGTTTGACAGAAAACTGAGTATCCAGCGTCCTACTTTACCGGTTATTCCCATTGACTTCATTTTGTGTGCTATCACGCCATGGTCACATTTATCGAAAGCCTTTGCGAAGTCCGTGTATATCACATCAGCATTCTGTTTTTCTTCTAATGCCTCAGTGACTTTATCGTAGTGCTCAAGTAGCTGTGAGAGGCACGATCTTCCCGCTCGAAATCCATGTTGGCCTGGGTTGTGAAGGTCATTGGTCTCCATGAAATTGGTGACCTGACTCCTAATCACTCTCTCAAATACTTTTATTATGTGCGATGTTAGTGCAACTGGTCTATAATTCTTTGCCAATGCTTTGCTCCCTCCCTTGTGTAGAGGGGCTATGTCTGCCACTTTAAGTGCATCTGGTATCTCTCCCGTGTCCAAGCTCTTCCTCCACACTATACTGAGTGCCTGTGCTACCGGCACTTTGCATTTCTTTATAAATATTGAATTCCATGAGTCTGGACCTGGGGCCGAGTGCATGGGCATGTTTTCAATTTCTCTTTCAAAATTTAGTGCGCTCGTGTTGATATCAGTTATATTTACAGGGGTTTGGATATCACGCATAAAGAAATTGTCTGGATCTTCTACTTTCATGTTGTTTATTGGAGTGCTAAACATGTCCTCATACTGCTTTTTTAGGATTTCACTAATTTCTTTGTCATCCTCCGTGTATGAACCTTCACTTGTACGAATAGGTCCAATACTGGCAGTAGTTTTTGCTTTTGATTTCGCATATGTGAAGAAGTATTTTGGATTTTTCTTTATTTCCTGAATTGCTTTCTGTTCTAACTGCCTTTCTTCAGTTTCATATGAGTGTTTCAATTTCCGCTCGATTTCTTCAATCTCCCTATTTAAATTATTCCTTCTTTGACGGGAAATTCGTGTCTGCATAAGCAGTTCCGTTATTCTTTTCCTGCGTTTATAGTGTCTTCTGCGTTCTCTTTCTACGTTGGATCTCTTTCTGGCTTTCCTCAAAGGAACATGTTTCAGACAGACTTGATACGCTTCCGAAGTCAGTTTTTCTATTCCTTCTGTAGGACTTTTATTACTTAAAACAGTTTCCCATGGAATGTTTTTAAGTTCCCTGTTTATTATCTCCCAGTCTATCCTTTTATTATTAAAATTGAATTTACTGAATAGCCCCTCTCGCTTTATCAACGTTTTAGGTCTATTCTGAGTATTGATGGTAGTTTGCACTTCAATGAGCTTGTGATCTGAATATGTGGTATCTGATATCGTAATGTCTCTGATAATGTCTTCATTGTTCGTAAAGACCAGATCGAGAATATTTTTATTTCTCGTTGGCTCCGATATCTGCTGAGTGAGTGAAAATTTGTCACAGAATCTAAGTAGTTCTCTAATCTGTGGTTGGTTAGGTCCTGATAGATTCCCTGGTATAATATTATTGTTTGCTATTCTCCACCTGAGACTAGGCAAGTTGAAGTCACCTAAGAAGATAATATCAGGTATTGGGTTCTCCAAATTATCAAGGCTATTCTCTATTTTGTTTATCTGTTCTGTGAATTCCTCAGCCGTTGCATCTGGCGGTTTGTATATTAGAATAATCACTAAATTTATTTTCTCTATTTTTAATCCCAGTACCTCTACCACCTCATTTGTAACGTTTAGGAGCTCCGAGCACACAAGGTCTTCCCTAATATACAGACCCACTCCTCCATGTGACCTAATTTTCCTGTCACACCTGTATAGGTTATATCCTGGAATCCAGATCTCACTGTCCAAGAATTCCCCTGCATGGGTTTCTGTGAAAGCTCCAAATACTGCATTTGACTCCGTGAGGAGGCCATTTATGAACTGTACTTTATTGTTTGTTCTTGTTTTCAGTCCTTGTATGTTGGCAAAGATGAATGAGGTTACTCTGTAGTGATAGTTTGACTGGGAGACTTTTTGGCAAGCCCATTATGCGTGGACATATTGAGTTTGTTCTGACCAGTGCTGATTGTTGTAGGGCAGTTGCCTGTTGTAGTTGTGGTTCCCTTTCGGTGTGTAGTTGTATCTGTAATTCTGGTATGCAAGTGGGTCTGGCATCCAGTTCCATACATTCTCCATGCTCCTCCTTTTGAATTCTCTTTCGGTCTGGTATAAAAAATTTATCGAATTTCCTCCAAATTCATTATCCTGCTTGCCACTCTTTATGTAGCGTTCCGTGCCTTTCACGTGAAAGTATGGGCAGCTGAGGTCATAGCATTTTCTGTCCTCCAGTGAGGTTTGGCACATCTCAGGATGGAAAACCTACATATTGATCCAAATCGACACTCACCTTTCCTAAGCATATTTAAACATTTTTTGGGATGTTGATAATAGTCTGGTGGGGCACCTGTGACGATTGTGCCGGGTGGTGCACCATCGACTGTTGTGCCTGTTGGTAACCCTGTGACTGTTGTTCCTGGTGGGGACCCTGTGACAGTTGTGCCTGGAGGTGCACCTGCGACGAATTGTTAGCTCTGGGTGGCAGGCAACCTGGGGGGGACCCTGTTGTGCCGGACTGGTGTCTGGTGGTACCCTGTGACTGTTGTGCCTCTGTGGGTGACCACTGTGACGTGTTGTGGCCTGGTGGTGCACTCCTGTGCGAAGTTGTGCCTGGTGGTGACCCTGTGATCTGTTGTGCTACTGGTGGTGCACCCTGTGACACTGCGTTGTGTCTGGTTGGGCACCTGTGACGTTGTGTGCCTGGTGGCTGCGCTGTGCACGCTGTGTAGGGAGGCACCTGGACTGTTTGTCCTGGTGTGGCTGGACACCTGTGACTCGTGGGTGTTACCTGGTGGTGCACCTGTGACTGGTTGTGCCTGTGGGTGGGGACAAGCGCTGTACTGTCGAGGGGACACCTGTGACTGTTGTGCCTGGTGGTGACACCGTGACTGTTGTGCCTGGTGGTGACACCTGTGACCGTCTGTGACCTGGATGGTGACCCTGTGGTACTGTTGTGCCTGGTGGTGCACTGTGACTGTTGTGCCTGGTTGGGGACACCGTGACTGTTGTAGACCCTGGTGGGTGCACCTGTGACTGTTGTGTCGGTCGGTGCACTTGCTGTTGCCGGTTGGGCACCTGTGACTGATTTGTGCCTGTGATGGGTGCACCCTGTGGACTGCTGTGTCGTGGGTGGGGACACCTGATGACTGTGTGCCTGGTGAGTTGCACCTGTGATGTTGTGTCTGGTACGGGCACCTTTGCCGTGTGGTGACCCTGTACGTGTGGTCCTTAGGTGGGCACCTTGAGACTAGGTTGTGTCTGGTGGTGCACCTGTGCACTGTGGTGTGCCTAGTGGGGCACCTGGGACTGTGTGCCTGGTGTGTGCACCTGTGACTGTTGTGCCTGTGGCTGTGACCCTGATGTGACTGTTGTGCCTGGTGGTGGATCCTGTGACTGGTTGTGGCCTGTGTGGTGACCCTTGTGACTTTTGTGTCTGGTGGTACACCTGTGAGTGTTGTGTCTGGGGGTGACCCTGCTGACTGTTTGTGTCTGGTAGTGACCCTGGGACTGTTTGTGTCTGGGTGGTTGCACCTGGATGAACTGCTTGTGTCGGTGGTGTGTACACCGTGTGACTGGTTGTGGCCTGGTGGTGCACCTGCTGACTGTTGTGCCTGGGTGGTCACCATAGTCGATCTGTTGTGCCTGGTGTGGTAGCACACTGTGACGTGTTAGTGCCTGGTAGGGCCGGACCTATGTGATCTTTTGTGTCGCTGGTGTAGTGACCCAGTGACTGTGTGCATCTGGTGGTGGCACACGGCAGCCGAGCTGTTGGTGCCTGGTGTGCACCTGTGACTGCTGCTGCCTGGTGGTGCACCTGTGTGACTGTTGTGCCTGGTGGTGACCACGTGTGACTGTTGTGACTAGTGGTGCACCAGTGACTGATGTGCCAGGTGCGGATAAGGCTCCTGTGACAGTTGATGCCTGGTGGTGCACACTAGTGACCTGTTGTTGCCTGGTGGTGACCCTGTGACTGTGTTGTGCCTTGGTGTGATGCACTTTAGACGGTTGTGGTCTGGTGGTGACCCTGTGACTGTTTGTGCCTGGGTGGTTGACAACTGTGACTGGTGTGTGCCTGGCTGGGCACCTGTGGACTGGTTGTGTCTGGTGGTGCACCTGTGACTGTTGCTCCTGGTGGGACAGGACCCTGTGACTGATGTTCCTGGTGGGGCACCTGTGACTGTGTGTGCTCTGGTGGGTGACCGCCTGTGACTGTATGGTGGTGCCTGGGATGTGTGGTGGATCCCTGTGATTGATGTGTCTGGTGGTGACCTGTGACTGTTGTGTCTGGTGGTGACCCTGTGACTGATGGTGGTGGTGACCTGTGACCTGTGTGTGGAGGGCACCTGTGACTGATTGTGTCTCGGTGGTGACCTGTGACTGTTGGTCTTGGTGGTGACCGTGTGTGACTGTAGCATGTGTCTAGGGTGAGTACCCTGCTGAAGCTTTGTGTCCTGTTGGTGATCCCTGTGGACTGGTCTGTGTCTGTGGTGGTACCCTGTGTGCACTCTCAGGTGGGACCATAGTGAAGTGTGTCCGTGGTGGTGACCCTGTGCGGAATCTGTGTACTGTGGTGCTAGGGGTGGAATGGGGACCCGTGTGACTGTTGGTGCCTTGGTGGTGACCCTGTGACTGTTGTGTCTGACGACTGGGTCACAGCCTGTGACCTGTGTGTCTGAGTGGTGGCACCCTGTGACTGTTGTGCCTGGATGGTGAGCCCTGTCGTGACTAGTCTGGTGCCTAGTGAGTGGATGCACACCCTGTGGACATGTTAGTGTCTGGTGGTTGCACCATGTCAACTGTGTCCTGGTGGTCGACCCTCTGTGACCTGTTGTGCCTGGTGGTGACCCTGTGAAGCTGTGTATGATGGGACCTGGGTGGTGCCTCTGGTGGGCAACTGGAATGTCGTGCCTGGGTGGGGCACCTGTGACTGGTTGTGCACTGGGGGGCACCCTGTGGACTGTTGTGGGGCACCTAGTGATGTTGCAGCCTGGTGGTGACCCTGTGACTGTGTCGCCTATGTGTGGACCTCCCTGTGAGCTGTTGTGATCCGTGGTAGGGATGCATCCGCTGTGACTAGGATCTAGTATGGTCCTAGGTGGGGTGCAATCCCTCGTGACTATTTGTGGTCCTGGCGGGGGCACCGTGTGGGACTGTGTGATGGTTTGCACTGTGATGTTGTGCACCTGGTGGACCGTGCAATAGTTGTGTCCTGGTGGTATGACCCCTGTGACTGGGGTGCCTGGTGGTGACCCTGTGCACCATGTTTGTCTGACGTAGGTGGATGGCACACCTGGATGACTGTTGTGCCTCGGGTGGTGACCCTGTGTAGCTAGTTGTGCCTGGTGGTGACACCATCGTGATCTGTTGTGTCCTCGGTGGTGCACCCTGTGACTGTTTGGGTCCTGGTGGTGGGCACCTGTGACTGGTTGGTCTGGTGGTGCACCTGTGACTGTTGTGCCTGGTGGGTGCACCTGTGACGTTGTGCATGGTGGGGCCTCCTGTGACTTGTGCCTGGTGTGCATGTGACTGGTGTGCCTGGTTGGTGACCCTGTGACTGTTGTGTCCTGGTTGTGACCTGTGACGCGTTGTGCACTGGTGGCCTGTGACCATGTCTGGTGGTACAGCCATGTGACTGTTGTGCACTGGTGGTGCACCATGGTGACTGTTGTGGCTGGTGGTGCACCTTTGAATGTTGTGCCTGGTGGGGTTCCTGTGTCTGTTGTGCCTGTGGGTGCCCCTGTGACTGTTGTGCCTAGGTGGTAGCACGTGGTACTGTTGGGGGCAATTGATGTGCACCAGTGACTCAGTGTGTGCCTGGTTGGTGACCACTGTGACTGTTGTGCCATGGTGGGGCGACCCTTGCCTGTTGTTGCCTGTGTGGTGCACCTGTGACTGTGTGTGACCGTGGTTGTGCACCTTGACTGGTGTTGTGCCATGTGTGCCCTGTGAGCTGTTGAGTGCCTGGTCGGTAGTGACAGCCTGTTTTGCCTGGTGTTGCACCTGTGCTAGGTTGTCCTGGTCGGTGACACCTGTGACATGGTGGTCCTGGTGGTGCACCTGGTGACTGTTGTGCCTGGTGGTGCCGGTGACTGTTGCCGGTGGTCAGCCTGTGACTGTTGTGCCTGGTGGTAAACCTGTGACTGTTGTGCTGGTGGTGCCACTGTGACTGTTGTGCCTGTGGTGACCCTCGTGACTGTTGTGCCTGGTGGTTGCACCTAGTGACCTGTTGTGCCTGGTGGTGGCACCTGTGACCTGTTGTGCCTGGTGGTGCACTGCGCTGTCGCCTGGGCACTGTTGATTGACCTGGTGGTCGCACCTGTTGACTGTTGTGCCTGGTGGTGACCCACTGTGACTGTTGTGCCTGGTGGGTGCCCTGTGCTGTTTGTGCCTGGCTGGTGACCCTGTGACTCGTTGTGCCTGTGGGTGACCCGTGTGACTGTTGTGCCTGGTGGTGCACACCTTGTGACTGTTGTGCCTGGTGGTGACCTGCTGACATGTTGTGCCGGTCGGTGACTGTCGGACGTGTGGCGTGTCCCCTGTGACTGTTGTGCCTGGTGGTGACCCATGTGACGGATGTGTTGCCTGTTGGTGCCCTGTGACTGTTGTGCCTGGTGGGCACCTGTGACTGTTGTGCCTGGTGGTGCACCTGTGACTGTTGTGTGCCTGGTGGTGCCCGGTGACCTGTTGTGCCTGGTGGGATGCACCTGTGACGTTTGTGCCTGTGGTGCACCTGTGACTGTTCTTGTGCCTGGTTGGTGGCATCCTGCTGATCTGTTGGCCTGGTGGTGGCACCTGTGACTGCGTTGTGCACTAGGTGGGGCACCTGCAACTGATTGTGCCCTGGTGGTTGCATCCCAGTGATCTGG
>WNGS01169300.1:116649-138990 GCA_020271785.1 Procambarus virginalis
TGTTGTGCCTGGTGGGGCACCTGTGACTGTTGTGCCTGGTGGTGCACCTGCGACTGTTGTGCCTGGTGGTGCACCAGCGACTGTTGTGCCTGGTGGTGCACCAGCGACTGTTGTGCCTGGTGGTACACCTGTGACTGTTGTGCCTGGTGGTGCACCTGTGACTGTTGTGTCTGGTGGTGACCCTGTGACTGTTGTGCCTGGTGGCGCACCTGTGACTGTTGTGCCTGGTGGTGCACCTGCGACTGTTGTGCCTGGTGGTTACCCTGTGACTGTTGTGCCTGGTGGTGCACCTTTGACTGTTGTGTCTGGTGGTGCACCTGTGACTGTTGTGTCTGGTGGTGACCCTGTGACTGTTGTGCCTGGTGGTGCACCTGCGACTGTTGTGTCTGGTGGTGACCCTGTGACTGTTGTGCCTGGTGGTACACCTGTGACTGTTGTGTCTGGTGGTGCACCTGTGACTGTTGTGTCTGGTGGTGCACCTGTGACTGTTGTGTCTGGTGGTGCACCTGTGACTGTTGTGCCTGGTGGTGCACCTGTGACTGTTGTGCCTGGTGGGGCACCTGTGACTGTTGTGTCTGGTGGTGCACCTGTGACTGTTGTGTCTGGTGGTGCACCTGTGACTGTTGTGCCTGGTGGTGACTCTGACTGTTGTGTCTGGTGGTGACCCTGTGACTGTTGTGCCTGGTGGTGACCCTGTGACTGTTGTGCCTGGTGGTACACCTGTGACTGTTGTGCATGGTGGTGCACCAGTGACTGTTGTGCCTGGTGGGGCACCTGCGACTGTTGTGCCTGGTGGTGCACCTGCGACTGTTGTGCCTGGTGGTGCACCTGTGACTGTTGTGCCTGGTGGTGCACCTGTGACTGTTGTGCCTGGTGGTGCACCTGTGACTGTTGTGCCTGGTGGTGCACCTGTGACTGTTGTGCCTGGTAGTGCACCTGTGACTGTTGTGTCTGGTGGTGACCCTGTGACTGTTGTGCCTGGTGGTGCACCAGCGACTGTTGTGCCTGGTGGTGCACCTGTGACTGCTGTGCCTGGTGGTGCACCTGTGACTGTTGTGCCTGGTGGTGACCCTGTGACTGTTGTGACTGGTGGTGACCCTGTGACTGTTGTGCCTGGTGGTAACCCTGTGACTGTTGTGCCTGGTGGTGCACCTGTGACTGTTGTGCCTGGTGGTGACCCTGTGACTGTTGTGCCTGGTGGTGCACCTGTGACTGTTGTGTCTGGTGGTGCACCTGTGACTGTTGTGCCTGGTGGTGACCCTGTGACTGTTGTTCCTGGTGGGGCACCTGTGACTGTTGTGCCTGGTGGTGACCCTGTGACTGTTGTGTCTGGTGGTGACCCTGTGACTGATGTGTCTGGTGGTGACCCTGTGACTGTTGTGTCTGGTGGTGACCCTGTGACTGTTGTGTCTGGTGGTGACCCTGTGACTGTTGTGTCTGGTGGTGACCCTGTGACTGTTGTGTCTGGTGGTGACCCTGTGACTGTTGTGTCTGGTGGTGACCCTGTGATTGTTGTGTCTCGTGGTGACCCTGTGACTGTTGTGTCTGGTGGTGACCCTGTGACTGTTGTGCCTGGTGGTGACCCTGTGACTGTTGTGCCTGGTGGTGCACCTGTGACTGTTGTGTCTGGTGGTGCACCTGTGACTGTTGTGCCTGGTGGTGACCCTGTGACTGTTGTTCCTGGTGGGGCACCTGTGACTGTTGTGCCTGGTGGTGACCCTGTGACTGTTGTGTCTGGTGGTGACCCTGTGACTGATGTGTCTGGTGGTGACCCTGTGACTGTTGTGTCTGGTGGTGACCCTGTGACTGTTGTGTCTGGTGGTGACCCTGTGACTGTTGTGTCTGGTGGTGACCCTGTGACTGTTGTGTCTGGTGGTGACCCTGTGACTGTTGTGTCTGGTGGTGACCCTGTGACTGTTGTGTCTGGTGGTGACCCTGTGACTGTTGTGTCTGGTGGTGACCCTGTGACTGTTGTGTCTGGTGGTGACCCTGTGACTGTTGTGTCTGGTGGTGACCCTGTGACTGTTGTGCCTGGTGGTGACCCTGTGACTGTTGTGTCTGGTGGTGCACCCTGTGACTGTTGTGTCTGGTGGTGACCCTGTGACTGTNGGCCCTGCGAAAGGAAGATGGACTTTCACCGATGACAACAAAGAAATGAGCGAGCTACTGAGGAAGCAATAAGACTCTGTCTTCAGCGAGCCATTAAACGCACTAAAGATCGATAACCAAATGAATTTTCATGGATATGATACCAACATCAAATCATATATCAGACGTCACCCTATCCCCACTGGATTTTGAAGAAGCCATAAACAGTATGCCTATGCACTCCGCACCAGGCCCGGATTCTTGGAACTCCATATTCATCAAGAACTGTAAAAAACCACTATCGCAGGCCCTTCACATTCTGTGGAGACAAAGCCTAGATACTGGCGTTTCCTGATATACTAAAAACAGCAGAGATAGCACCACTTCATAAGGAGGAAATAAGGCAGAGGCAAAAAATTACAGACCGATAGCACTAACATCGCACATCATAAAAATTTGAGAGAGTGCTAAGAAGTAAGATCACAAAATACATGGAATCACAGCATCTCCATAACCCGGACAACATGGTTTCAGAACAGGGCGCTCTTGCCTGTCGCAGTTGCTGGACCACTATGATATGGCATTAGATGCTATGGAAGACAAACAAAACGCTGATGTAATTTACACAGATTTCGCAAAAGCTTTTGATAAATGTGACCATGGTGTTATTGCCCATAAAATGCGCTCAAAAGGAATTACCGGAAAAGTAGGCAGATGGATCTACAATTTCCTGACCAACAGAACCCAATGTGTAATAGTCAACAAAATAAAATCCAACCCGTCAACCGTTAAGAGCTCAGTCCCCCAGGGTACTGTGCTTGCTCCAGTACTTTTTCTCATCCTCATATCGGACATAGACAAGAACACAACCTATAGCACTGTATCATCCTTTGCAGATGACACTAGGATCTTCATGAGAGTAGGCAACATAGAGGACACGGCGAACCTCCAGTCAGATGTAGATCAGGTCTTTCTATGGGCTACAGAAAATAATATGGTGTTTAACGAAGACAAGTTCCAGCTCATGCGCTATGGAAAAAATGAAAATATAAAACGGAAACCACGTACAAAACTCAGGCAAATCATAACATAGAACGAAAAGGCAATGTAAAGGATCTGGGTGTACTCATGTCGGAAGACCTTACCTTAAAGAACACAATAAAGTAGCCGTCACAACTGCAAGAAAAATGACAGGTTGGATAACAAGAACTTTTCACACTAGAGATGCTATACCGATGATGACACTTTTCAAAACGCTTGTGCTCTCTAGAGTGGAGTACTGCTGCACATGACAGCCCCTTTCACTGCTGGTGAAATTGCTGACCTGGAGAGCGTGCAGAGATCCTTTACTGCTAGAATCCACTCGGTAAAACATCTAAACTATTGGGACCGACTAAAGAGCCTAAATCTGTATTCCCTTGAGCGCAGGCGGGAGAGATACATAATAATTTACACGTGGAAAATATTAGAGGGGCTGGTCCCAAACCTGCACACAGAAATAACATCACATGAGACCAGAAGACATGGCAGGATGTGCAGAATACCCCCGTTGAAAAGCAGAGGTGCAACTGGTACTCTGAGAGAGAACTCTATCAACATCAGAGGCCCGAGACTGTTCAACACGCTTCCACTACACATAAGGGACATAACTGGCAAACCCCTCACAGTGTTCAAGAGAGAACTGGATAAGCACCTCCAAAGGATACCTGATCAACCAGGCTGTGACTCATACGTCAGGCTGCGAGCAGCCGCGTCCAACAGCCTGGTTGATCAGTCCAGCAACCAGGAGGCCTGGTCGATGACCGGGCGCGGGGACGATAAGCCCCGGAAGCACCTCAAGGTATCAAGGTAAGGTACCCCAGGGATTACTACTCACAATATAAACGATAGGTGTGCCACAATTAACCACAAAATAGCAAAGAGCAACTTAACCAGACGAAGATAAGAAAAAAATAAATAGCGAGGAGGGAGGGGAGGCACTTCCTTCCACCACAACCAGCCAGCCGAGAAGAGCGTCTCCGTCTCCGAAAGCTATGCTGCCAGCAGACTGTTCAACTAATCATACTGGTGCCCGATACTAAATTTACTCGGTTTACTTTACAAATGATTAGACAGTATTAGCAAACATAGTTGATGATTTATTATTTAATAAACAACCCCAAGCTCAATCTTAAATACTCTTTGAGAAACAAGAATAGTCTTAGACTGGCAGGGAAGATACAACAACTAACTCTCTCTATGCGTGCCCTGCCATATATCTCGATAATAAGCTTCCATTTTGACCTCTGGTTTCCCTCTAAAGAACCCAGAGTCGTAACAGTAGCATTGGTCAGAGAACACTCCCTTCCCAAATTATCAAAATTCCTTTCTTCAAAGGGATCGTGGAAGTGCGTCTGTGGAGGATAGGCGCCGATCAAGCCCCTCTAGTAAGATGGGGGGTAAAAGGTTGCAGTTGTCACAAAGAAGAAGGAGCCACTCCAGGTGATGAGGTGGCCATCACTGGGGGCTTGGGGCTCAACCCTACCACAAGGAAAGGAGGGGAGCAGAGGGATCGGGGGGTTAGTCAGGAGAGTTAAAGGAGCAGCTTGCTCTGGGCCAATGTAGCGGAGGCTACAGACCCCGACCTTCCATAACAGCTGTGAAAAGTAGGAATTTTTAATTTTTTGTGGATTTAAAAAAATATTTGTATTTCTTTATCCTTATTCCTGTCGGAATATTCAAATATTACATCCCGGCAACTTAAACTGAAAGTCTGGATGGGTCTCCTGAGGAAGGACTTGCTTAGCTAACAGGCTAAGTCTAGTAAGCAGTTCATTCCTCACTCTGGGACCATATTCAGATTTAGATTTAGATTTTTTATTCGGTAAAGCCACATACATTGAGTTACATACATAATGTTAGATTTAAAGATAGAGATAGTAATACAATACCTAAAGCCACTAGTACGCATAGCGTTTCGGGCAAGGGAGGGGGGGGGGAGAATCACTTAGACTAAAACCTAATTGAGCTTAAAGTAAAAATTGTGCTAAAAATAAAAAAAAAGTGGGAGGGGGGGGGGGGGGGAACAAGGCGCAGAGAATAGCAATTATACAAGTTGGGCAACAAACGGCAATGATTACAATAGTAAGACATATGTTGACATTTAGGGGTAAGGTAGGTTACCTTACTTTGGTTACATGGAGTTTATTAGGTAGTTTTTAGTTTTTATCTTAAACTGGTTGAGAGAGGTACAGTCTTTAACATGGTTGGGAAAGGTCATTCCACATTCTGGGTCCCTTGATTTGTAGAGCATTTCTAGTTAGATTAAGTCGTACTCTTGGAATATCAAATATGTATTTATTTCTGGTTTGGTGCTCATGGGTTCTGTTACAACCTTCTAAGACGTTTTAAGGTCAGGATTGACATTACAGTTCAGTTTTAAATATATAGAGTACACAGAGAGGATGTGCAGTGACTTAATATCTAACATATTCAGAGATTTGAGTAGGGGTACCGAGTGATGTCTGGGGCCAGAGTTGGATATTGTCCTAATAGCAGCTTTGTGTTGAGTAATTGGAGGACGTAAATAATTTTGGGTAGTAGAACCCCAAGCACAAATACCATAGTTGAGATAAGGATCTTCTTGAGATCTTCTTGAGATAATTTCGGGGCTTTAGTGTCCCCGCGGCCCGGTCTTCGACCAGGCCTCCACCCCCAGGAAGCAGCCCGCGACAGCTGACTAACACCAAGGTACCTATTTTACTGCTAGGTAACAGGGACATAGGGTGAAAGAAACTCTACCCATTGTTTCTCGCCGGCGCCCGGGATCGAACCCGGGACTACAGGATCATAAGTCCAGCATGCTGACCGCTCGGCCGACCGGCTCCCCAAGCCGATAGATGGATAGATGAGAGAGTAATAGAGCGTCACCAGGGCAGGGCGAGGTACAAAATATCTGATCTTAGAAAGAATGCCAACAGTTTTAGAAACTTTTTTTGCTATATTTAGAATGTGTCTCTGGAAATTCAGCTTGTTATCTATGGGGATACCAAGGAATTTACCATCAACTTTGTTACTAATTTGGATATTGTTTATTCTTATATTAATTTTATTTGAGGATTTATTACCAAACAAAATATAGAAAGTTTTGTCAATGTTAAGGTTTAGTTTGTTAGCAGTTAGCCAAAGATGGACTTTCCTTAGTTCAGTATTCATTGTGACATTTAGAGCAAGGGGGTCAGGACTGGAGAAAACGAAGGTTGTGTCATCATAAAATAGAATTGGTTTGAGGTGTTGTGAGGCATTTGGAAGGTCATTAATGTAGATGAGAAAGAGAAGAGGGCCAAGTATGCTGCCCTGAGGAACACCAATGTTGATGGGTAGGGTGGGAGAAATGGAATTATTCACAGAATCATACTGGAGCCTGTCAGTAAGGTAAGATTTAAGGTACTGCAGGGAGTGTCCTCTGACTCCATGATATAATTTTAGAAGGTTTTGGTGGTTGACAGTGTCAAAAGCCTTTTGTAGGTCAACAAATAACCCAACAGGGAACTCATATTTATTTAGAGCTGATTGTATCAAGTTAATCATACTAATCTGTGCATCGTTAGTGCTTTTATTGGGTCTGAAACCATATTGGCAAGAGCTAAGTATATTGAGTTTGGCTAGATAAGAGTAAAGCCGCTTGTAGATTAGCTTTTCAAATATTTTTGACAAGGTTGGCAGAATTGAGACAAGGTCTGTAATTGTTGACATCAGTGAGATCACCACATTTGTGGACTGCGGTTACTCTCGCTTTTTTTTTAGAATATCTGGAAACGTTTAGAGTTCAAGTGATTTGTTGAAGAGCAATGCAATGGCAGGAGCTAGAAATCTTTTTTTTGTAAAGTGGAGATGGTATCTCATCAAGGGCGCTTGATTTAGTTTTAAGGGAAAGGATTACCTCATTAACATCAGAGGAGTTAGCAGGAGTTAGGGACAGAGACTGAATAGTTACCTGTAAGGTAGTCTTTATTATTGGTGAGGGAGGATGGAGTATCATGAGCAAGGGATGTACCAATGGAGGAGAAGAACCTCAATTATCAACCAGGTATCAACCTATTGAATTCAATGGCAGTGTCAGAGGCTGAAAGCACACCATCGTCATTGGATAGGAGTATTATTTTTTTTATTAAAAATCTTTTTTTTATCCCCAAATTTGGTAAATAGTGCTCCATGTTTTCTTAAATGTTGCCCTTAATTTGGGTGAATTTATTTTCATAGTAATTTGTTTTGGCTCTCCTAATTATTTTTGTCAGCATGGATGAGTAAATCTTTGAAAATTCTTTGGAGACAACTCCTAACCTACACTTCTTCTCAAGGTCATGTTTTTATTAACAGATTTAAGTGTCCCCTTTGTAAGCCAAGGATTGTTTAGCCTTTTAGTTGTGACTTCTTCAGTTAGCATGGGACAGTGGGTGTTATAAAGGCTGAGAGTTTTCTGAAGAAATGTTTATTCTGCTAGCTTGATGTTTCCTATGTTACCTAATTCAGTCTCCCAGTTGATATTAGGAGCAGCAGCAGCAATAAAATTGCCTATAGAAGTTTCATTGTGCAGCCTAAAGCTTATCTTCCCTGTATCTAGAGGTGGTTTGTTAATGTTGGTTAGGAGAAACGTGGGGTAATGGTCAGTGGTTCTATCAATGATTATCCCTGAAGTAAGTGGAGAGGTTATGTTGGTCCAGATGTGATCAAGAGTCGTGGCAGTACTATCAGTGATTCTAGTAGGTCTAGTGATTAAGGGTATGAGGAAGCAGGAATTCATACAGTTGAGGAAACTAGCAGCAGGAGAGTTATCAGGCTCGCAGAGGTCAACGTTAAAGTCACCAGAAATAATTAAGTGATTTTTGTTCAGTCTGTTCTCTAGTATTAGAATTTTTAGATTAGAGTTGAATTCAATCACATATAATACATATGTATTATACATATATATAAGAACAATTGACTAGGCGCGAGCAAACGTCGAGATCTCAAAAGTTTGAAATCCCCTTCACTTAGACCGTCGAACTTCGCATATCGCCGGAGCAAATCTAACGAGTAGGTCATGGGCTCTCACAATGTAATTTATACTGTTGTGTGGTGCTATGAATTCAGCTCTAATCTCAGAGAGGCAGTCTGAAATGAATAGCAATGGTACCAGAACATATGTAAATCAATAAAATGTGAATTGTGTGTAACAAAAAGACAGTGTTCAACATAACAACACAGTACTAACTACTACAACAACGAAAGAAATATCAATGACGTTACTCGAAATCCTTCCTGTGACACCTTGACTGACAGCTAGACACCAGCCCCGAGTGCTGCAAAATGAACTAACTTAAACATACTGAGTGATCACAGAGGAATCAATCAAGCAAAACAGCCTAATCTATAATCACTATGCCACAACAACAAGGTAGGATTCCGTCCTCTGCCACTGGAGGGCGTGGACGTCGGGCTCTGGCTGCCAATAGCTGTTTGTTGCTGACTGGTGGTGGTTGCTCGTTGGTGTGGGGCGCCAGCTGACTGGGGCGGTGGTCAGCAATATGGCGGCGGCTGGTGGTGGCCGCATCCGCCGTGTGAATACTGCTCGTCTGGAGTTCTCTGCGCCGGTGGATTGGGAACTTGTGGCGGCTGCGCTTCTGGATGTCCTGCGTGTGGATGTTAAGGATCTCCTCGGTCTCGAGAAATTGTCTCCCACTCGAGCGGCGGTGACGTTTGCCACGTCACCTGGATGCGAGCGGTTTGTGGGGCGTTGGAACGAGCGGACGACTCTCCTTCCTCATTCGGATGTTTCCGTGACTGTCTCTGATCCGTGGGGTCCACTGACCTTTGTGATCGTGCACGGGGTACCGGTTACCTTTCCTGAGGCAGAGGTTTCCTCTGTGTTTGCGAGGTATGGTTCGGTGATGCGTCATCGTTACAACTTGTTTAGTGCGGGGCGGCTGCGAGGCCTACGCCTGGGTACTCGCACGCTGCATATGCGCCTAACAGAGTCTATCCCTTCTAAGGTTATGTGCTGTGGTATTCCTCTCCATGTTTTCTATCCAGGGCAGGCCCGCACGTGCTTCCGCTGCCGGGAGGAGGGCCATGATGCTGCCCGGTGTGAGGTTCCTCACATGGAGACTGCTTCTGTGTTCAGTGTGGGGGATTTCCCACCCCCTCCGTGAGACTGATGCCTCCCTGGCCGGTCCTCGGCGTGGGGGTGTGTCTGGTGGTGCACCTGTGACTGTTGTGCCTGGTGGTGCACCTGTGACTGTTGTGCCTGGTGGTGCACCTGTGACTGTTGTGTCTGGTGGTGCACCTGTGACTGTTGTGCCTGGTGGTGCACCTGTGACTGTTGTGCCTGGTGGTGCACCTGTGACTGTTGTGTCTGGTGGTACACCTGTGACTGTTGTGCCTGGTGGTGCACCTGTGACTGTTGTGCCTGGTGGTGCACCTGTGACTGTTGTGTCTGGTGGTACACCTGCGACTGTTGTCTGGTGGTACATCTGTGACTGTTGTGCCTGGTGGTGCACCAGCGACTGTTGTGCCTGGTGGTGCACCTGTGACTGTTGTGCCTGGTGGTGCACCTGTGACTGTTGTCTGGTGGTGCACCTGTGACTGTTGTGCCTGGTGGTGCACCTGTGACTGTTGTGCCTGGTGGTGCACCTGTGACTGTTGTCTGGTGGTGCACCTGTGACTATTGTGTCTGGTGGTGCACCTGTGACTATTGTGTCTGGTGGTGCACCTGTGACTGTTGTGCCTGGTGGTGCACCTGTGATTGTTGTGCCTGGTGGTGCACCTGTGACTGTTGTGCCTGGTGGTGCACCTGTGACTGTTGTGCCTGGTGATGCACCTGTGACTGTTGTGCCTGGTGGTGCACCTGTGACTGTTGTGCCTGGTGGTGCACCTGTGACTGTTGTGTCTGGTGGTGCACCTGTGACTGTTGTGCCTGGTGGTAACCTGTGACTGTTGTGTCTGGTGGTAACCCTGTGACTGTTGTGTCTGGTGGTGCACCTGTGACTGTTGTGCCTGGTGGTGCACCTGTGACTGTTGTGTCTGGTGGTGACCCTGTGACTGTTGTGGTGGTGGTGACCCTGTGACTGTTGTGCCTGGTGGTGCACCTGTGACTGTTGTCTGGTGGTGACCCTGTGACTGTTGTGTCTGGTGGTGACCCTGTGACTGTTGTGTCTGGTGGTGACCCTGTGACTGTTGTGTCTGGTGGTGACCTGTGACTGTTGTGTATGGTGGTGACCCTGTGACTGTTGTGTATGGTGGTGACCTGTGACTGTTGTGTATGGTGGTGACCCTGTGACTGTTGTGTCTGGTGGTGCACCTGTGACTGTTGTGCCTGGTGGTGCACCTGTGACTGTTGTGCCTGGTGGGACACCTGTGACTGTTGTGCCTGGTGGGACACCTGTGACTGTTGTGCCTGGTGGTGACCCTGTGACTGTTGTACCTGGTGGTGCACCTGTGACTGTTGTGTCTGGTGGTGCACCTGTGACTGTTGTGTCTGGTGGTGCACCTGTGACTGTTGTGTCTGGTGGTGACCCTGTGACTGTTGTGTCTGGTGGTGCACCTGTGACTGTTGTGTCTGGTGGTGCACCTGTGACTGTTGTGTCTGGTGGTGCACCTGTGACTGTTGTGCCTGGTGGTGCACCTGTGACTGTTGTGCCTGGTGGTGACCCTGTGACTGTTGTGCCTGGTGGTGACCCTGTGACTGTTGTCTGGTGGTGACCCTGTGACTGTTGTGTCTGGTGGTGCACCTGTGACTGTTGTGCCTGGTGGTACACCTGTGACTGTTGTGTCTGGTGGTGACCCTGTGACTGTTGTGCCTTGTGGTGCACCTGTGACTGTTGTGCCTTGTGGTGCACCTGTGACTGTTGTGCCTGGTGGTGCACCAGTGACTGTTGTGCCTGGTGGTGACCCTGTGACTGTTGTGCCTGGTAGAGCGCCTGTGACTGTTGTGCCTGGTAGAGCGCCTGTGACTGTTGTGCCTGGTAGAGCGCCTGTGACTGTTGTGCCTGGTAGAGCGCTGTGACTGTTGTGCCTGGTAGAGCGCCTGTGACTGTTGTGCCTGGTGGAGCGCCTGTGACTGTTGTGCCTGGTGGAGCACTGTGACTGTTGTGCCTGGTGGTGACCCTGTGACTGTTGTGCCTGGTGGTGCACCTGTGACTGTTGTGCCTGGTGGTGACCTGTGACTGTTGTGCTGGTGGTGCACCTGTGACTGTTGTGCTGGTGGTGCACCTGTGACTGTTGTGCCTGGTGGTGCACTGTGACTGTTGTGCCTGGTGGTGCACTGTGACTGTTGTGCCTGGTGGTGCACCTGTGACTGTTGTGCCTGGTGGTGCACCTGTGACTGTTGTGCCTGGTGGTGCACCTGTGACTGTTGTGCCTGGTGGTGACCTGTGACTGTTGTGCCTGGTGGTGCAACTGTGACTGTTGTGCTGGTGGTGCACCTGTGACTGTTGTGCCTGGTGGTGCACCTGTGACTGTTGTGTGGTGGGGCACCTGTGACTGTTGTGCCTGGTGGTGACCTGTGACTGTTGTGTTGGTGGTGCACCTGTGACTGGTGTCTGGTGGGGCACCTGTGACTGTGTGCCTGGTGGTGACCTGTGACTGTTGTGCTGGTGGTGACCCAGTGACTGTTGTGCCTGGTGGTGANGACTGTTGTGCCTGGTGGTGCACCTGTGACTGTTGTGCCTGGTGGTGCACCTGCGACTGTTGTGCCTGGTGGTGCACCTGTGCTGTTTGTGCCTGTGGTGCACCTGTGACTGTTGTGCCTGGTGGTGCACCAGCGACTGTTGTGCCTGGTGGTGCCCTGTGACTGTTGTCCTGGTGGTGCACCTTGACTGTTGTGCCTGGTGTGGCACCTGCGACTGTTTGTGCCTGGTGGTGCACCTGTGACTGTTGTGCCTGGTGGGCACCTGTGACTGTTGTGCCTGGTGGTGCACCTGCGACTGTTGTGCCTGGTGGTGCACCTTGACTGTTGTGCCTGGTGGTGCACCTGTGACTGTTGTGCCTGGTGGTGCACCTGTGACTGTTGTGCCTGGTGGTGCACCTGCGACTGTTGTGCCTGGTGGTGCACCTCGACTGTTGTGCCTGGTGGTGCACCTGTGACTGTTGTGCCTGGTGGTGCACCTGTGACTGTTGTGCCTGGTGGTGCACCTGCCTGTTGTGCCTGGTGGTGCACCTGCGACTGTTGTGCCTGGTGGTGCACCTGTGACTGTTGTGCCTGGTGGTGCACCTGTGACTGTTGTGCCTGGTGGTGCACCTGCGACTGTTGTGCCTGGTGGTGCACCTGCGACTGTTGTGCCTGGTGGTGCACCTGTGACTGTTGTGCCTGGTGGTGCACCCTGCGACTGTTGTGCCTGGTGGTGCACCCGACTGTTGTGCCTGGTGGTGCACCTGCGACTGTTGTGCCTGGTGGTGCACCTGTGACTGTTTGTGCCTGGTGGTGCACCCACTGTTGTGCCTGGTGTGCACCTGTGACTGTTGTGCCTGGTGGTGCACTGTGACTGTTTTGCCTGGTGGTGCACCTGTGACTGTTGTGCCTGGTGGTGCACCTGCGACTGTTGTGCCTGGTGGGGCACCTGCGACTGTTGTGCCTGGTGGTGCACCTGCGACTGTTGTGCCTGGTGGTGCACCTGTGACTGTTGTGCCTGGTGGTGCACCTCGACTGTTGTGCCTGGGTGTGCACCAGCGACTGTTGTGCCTGTGGTGCACCTGTGACTGTTGTGCCTGGTGGGCACCAGCGACTGTTGTGCCTGGTGGTGCACCCTGTGACTGTTGTGCCTGGTGGTGCACCTGTGACTGTTGTGCCTGGTGGTGCACCTGCGACTGTTGTGCCTGGTGTGCACCCTGTGACTGTTGTGCCTGGTGGTGCACCTGTGACTGTTGTGCCTGGTGGTGCACCTGTGACTGTTGTGCCTGGTGGTGCACCTGTGACTGTTGTGCCTGGTGGTGCACCTGCGACTGTTGTGCCTGGTGGTGCCCTGACTGTTGTGCCTGGTGGTGCACCTGCGACTGTTGTGCCTGGTGGTGCACCTGTGACTGTTGTGCCTGGTGGTGCACCAGCGACTGTTGTGCCTGGTGGTGCACCTGTGACTGTTGTGCCTGGGGTGCACCTGTGACTGTGTGCCTGGTGGTGCACCTGTGACTGTTGTGCCTGGTGGTGCACCTGTGACTGTTGTGCCTGGTGGTGCACCTGTGACTGTTGTGCCTGGTGGTGCACCTGTTGACTGTTGTGCCTGCCCCTGTGACTGTTGTGCCTGGTGGTGCACCTGTGACTGTTGTGCCTGGTGGGCACCTGCGACTGTTGTGCCTGGTGGTGCACCTCGACTGTTGTGCCTGGTGGGCCCTGTGACTGTTGTGCCTGGTGGTGCACCTGTGACTGTTGTGCCTGGTGGTGCACCTGTGACTGTTGTGCCTGGTGGTGCACCTGTGACTGTTGTGCCTGGTGGTGCACCTGTGACTGTTGTGCCTGGTGGTGCACCTGTGACTGTTGTGCCTGGTGGTGCACCTGTGACTGTTGTGCCTGTGGGTGCACCTGTGACTGTTGTGCCTGGTGGTGCACCTGTGACTGTTGTGCCTGGTGGTGCACCTGCGACTGTTGTGCCTGGTGGTGCACCTGTGACTGTTGTGCCTGGTGTGACCCTGCGACTGTTGTGCCTGGTGGTGCACCTGCGACTGTTGTGCCTGGTGGTGCACCTGCGACTGTTGTGCCTGGTGGTGCACCTGTGACTGTTGTGCCTGGTGGTGCACCTGTGACTGTTGTGCCTGGTGGTGCACCTGTGACTGTTGTGCCTGGTGGTGCACCTGTGACTGTTGTGCCTGGTGGTGCACCTGTGACTGTTGTGCCTGGTGGTGCACCTGTGACTGTTGTGCCTGGTGGGCACCTGCGACTGTTGTGCCTGGTGGTGCACCTGACTGTTGTGCCTGGTGGTGCACCTGTGACTGTTGTGCCTGGTGGTGCACCTGCGACTGTTGTGCCTGGTGGTGCACCTGTGACTGTTGTGCCTGGTGGTGCACCTGTGACTGTTGTGCCTGGTGGGCACCTGCGACTGTTGTGCCTGGTGGTGCACCCTGCGACTGTTGTGCCTGGTGGTGCACCTGTGACTGTTGTGCCTGGTTTGGCACCTGCGACTGTTGTGCCTGGTGGTGCACCTGTGACTGTTGTGCCTGGTGGTGCACCTGTGACTGTTGTGCCTGGTGGTGCACCCTGTGACTGTTGTGCCTGGTGGTGCACCTGTGACTGTTGTGCCTGGTGGTGCACAGCGACTGTTGTGCCTGGTGGTGCACCTGCGACTGTTGTGCCTGGTGGTGCACCTGCGACTGTTGTGCCTGGTGGTGCACCTGTGACTGTTGTGCCTGGTGTGCACCTGCGACTGTTGTGCCTGGTGGTGCACCTGTGACTGTTGTGCCTGGTGGTGCACCTGTGACTGTTGTGCCTGGTGGTGCACCTGCGACTGTTGTGCCTGGTGGTGCACCTGTGACTGTTGTGCCTGGTGGTGCACCTGTGACTGTTGTGCCTGGTGGGCACCTGCGACTGTTGTGCCTGGTGGTGCACCCTGTGACTGTTGTGCCTGGTGGGCACCACGACTGTTGTGCCTGGTGGTGCACCTGTGACTGTTGTGCCTGGTGGGCACCTGCGACTGTTGTGCCTGGTGGTGCACCTGCGACTGTTGTGCCTGGTGGTGCACCTGTGACTGTTGTGCCTGGTGGTGCCCTGCGACTGTTGTGCCTGGTGGTGCACCTGTGACTGTTGTGCCTGGTGGTGCACCTGTGACTGTTGTGCCTGGTGGTGCACCTGTGACTGTTGTGCCTGGTGGTGCACCTGTGACTGTTGTGCCTGGTGGTGCACCTTGACTGTTGTGCCTGGTGGTGCACCTGTGACTGTTGTGCCTGGTGGTGCACCTGCGACTGTTGTGCCTGGTGGTGCACCTGTGACTGTTGTGCCTGGTGGTGCACCTGTGACTGTTGTGCCTGGTGGTGCACCTGCGCTGTTGTGCCTGGTGGTGCACCTGTGACTGTTGTGCCTGGTGGTGCACCTGTGACTGTTGTGCCTGGTGGTGCACCTGCGACTGTTGTGCCTGGTGGTGCACCTGTGACTGTTGTGCCTGGTGGTGCACCTGTGACTGTTGTGCCTGGTGGTGCACCTGTGACTGTTGTGCCTGGTGGTGCACCTGCGACTGTTGTGCCTGGTGGTGCACCTGTGACTGTTGTGCCTGGTGGTGCACCCTGTGACTGTTGTGCCTGGTGGTGCACCTGTGACTGTTGTGCCTGGTGGTGCACCTGTGACTGTTGTGCCTGGTGGTGACCCGACTGTTGTTGCCTGGTGGTGCACCTGTGACTGTTGTGCCTGGTGGTGCACCTGTGACTGTTGTGCCTGGTGGGTGCACCTGCGACTGTTGTGCCTGGTGGTGCACCTGTGACTGTTGTGCCTGTGGTGCACCTGTGACTGTTGTGCCTGGTGGTGCACCTGTGACTGTTGTGCCTGGTGGTGCACCTGTGACTGTTGTGCCTGGTGGTGCACCTGCGACTGTTGTGCCTGGTGGTGCACCTGTGACTGTTGTGCCTGGTGGTGCACCTGCGACTGTTGTGCCTGGTGGTGCACCTGTGACTGTTGTGCCTGGTGGTACCTGTGACTGTTGTGCCTGGTGGTGCACCTGCGACTGTTGTGCCTGGTGGTGCACCTGTGACTGTTGTGCCTGGTGGTGCACCTGTGACTGTTGTGCCTGGTGGTGCACCTGCGACTGTTGTGCCTGGTGGTGCACCTGTGACTGTTGTGCCTGGTGGTGCACCTGTGACTGTTGTGCCTGGTGGTGCACCCTGTGACTGTTGTGCCTGGTGGTGCACCTGTGACTGTTGTGCCTGTGGTGCACCTGTGACTGTTGTGCCTGGTGGTGCACCTGTGACTGTTGTGCCTGGTGGTGCACCTGTGACTGTTGTGCCTGGTGGCACCTGTGACTGTTGTGCCTGGTGGTGCCCTGTGACTGTTGTGCCTGGTGGTGCACCTGTGACTGTTGTGCCTGGTGGTGCACCCTGTGACTGTTGTGCCTGGTGGTGCACCTGTGACTGTTGTGCCTGGTGGTGCACCCTGTGACTGTTGTGCCTGGTGGTGCACCTGTGACTGTTGTGCCTGGTGGTGCACCTGTGACTGTTGTGCCTGGTGGTGCACCTGTGACTGTTGTGCCTGGTGGTGCACCTGACTGTTGTGCCTGGTGGTGCACCTGTGACTGTTGTGCCTGGTGGTGCACCTGCGACTGTTGTGCCTGGTGGTGCACCTGTGACTGTTGTGCCTGGTGGTGCACCTGCGACTGTTGTGCCTGGTGGTGCACCTGTGACTGTTGTGCCTGGTGGTGCACCTGTGACTGTTGTGCCTGGTGGTGCACCTGCGACTGTTGTGCCTGGTGGTGCACCTGTGACTGTTGTGCCTGGTGGTGCACCTCGACTGTTGTGCCTGGTGGTGCACCTGCGACTGTTGTGCCTGGTGGTGCACCCTGTGACTGTTGTGCCTGGTGGTGCACCTGTGACTGTTGTGCCTGGTGGTGCACCTGTGACTGTTGTGCCTGGTGGTGCACCTGTGACTGTTGTGCCTGGTGGTGCACCTGTGACTGTTGTGCCTGGTGGTGCCTGTGACTGTTGTGCCTGGTGGTGCACCTGTGACTGTTGTGCCTGGTGGTGCACCTGTGACTGTTGTGCCTGGTGGTGCACCTGTGACTGTTGTGCCTGGTGGTGCACCTGTGACTGTTGTGCCTGGTGGTGCACCTGTGACTGTTGTGCCTGGTGGCACCTGTGACTGTTGTGCCTGGTGGTGCACCTGTGACTGTTGTGCCTGGTGGTGCACCCTGTGACTGTTGTGCCTGGTGGTGCACCTCGACTGTTGTGCCTGGTGGTGCACCTGTGACTGTTGTGCCTGGTGGTGCACCTGTGACTGTTGTGCCTGGTGGTGCACCTGTGACTGTTGTGCCTGGTGGTGCACCTGTGACTGTTGTGCCTGGTGGTGCACCTGCGACTGTTGTGCCTGGTGGTGCACCTGTGACTGTTGTGCCTGGTGGTGCACCTGTGACTGTTGTGCCTGGTGGTGCACCTGTGACTGTTGTGCCTGGTGGTGCACCTGCGACTGTTGTGCCTGGTGACAGTGCGCTGTGCCTGGTGGTGCACCTGTGACTGTTGTGCCTGGTGGTGCACCTGTGACTGTTGTGCCTGTGGTGCACCTGTGACTGTTGTGCCTGGTGGTGCACCTGTGACTGTTGTGCCTGTGGTGCACCTGTGACTGTTGTGCCTGGTGGTGCACCTGTGACTGTTGTGCCTGGTGGTGCACCTGTGACTGTTGTGCCTGGTGGTGCACCTGGACTGTTGTGCCTGGTGGTGCACCTGCGACTGTTGTGCCTGGTGGTGCACCTGTGACTGTTGTGCCTGGTGGTGCACCTGTGACTGTGTGCCTGGTGGTGCACCTGCGACTGTTGTGCCTGGTGGTGCACCTGTGACTGTTGTGCCTGGTGGTGCACCTGTGACTGTTGTGCCTGGTGGTGCACCTGTGACTGTTGTGCCTGGTGGTGCACCTGTGACTGTTGTGCCTGGTGGTGCACCTGTGTGTTTGACTGTTGTGCCTGGTGGTGCACCTGTGACTGTTGTGCCTGGTGGTGCACCCTGTGACTGTTGTGCCTGGTGGTGCACCTGTGACTGTTGTGCCTGGTGGTGCACCTGTGACTGTTGTGCCTGGTGGTGCACCTGTGACTGTTGTGCCTGGTGGTGCACCTGTGACTGTTGTGCCTGGTGGTGCACCTGTGACTGTTGTGCCTGGTGGTGCACCTGTGACTGTTGTGCCTGGTGGTGCACCTGTGACTGTTGTGCCTGGTGGTGCACCCTGTGACTGTTGTGCCTGGTGGTGCACCTGTGACTGTTGTGCCTGGTGGTGCACCTGTGACTGTTGTGCCTGGTGGTGCACCTGCGACTGTTGTGCCTGGTGGTGCACCTGTGACTGTTGTGCCTGGTGGTGCACCTGCGACTGTTGTGCCTGGTGGTGCACCTGTGACTGTTTGTGCCTGGTGGTGCACCTGCGACTGTTGTGCCTGGTGGTGCACCTGTGACTGTTGTGCCTGGTGGGTGCCTGTGACTGTTGTGCCTGGTGGTGCACCTGTGACTGTTGTGCCTGGTGGTGCACCTGTGACTGTTGTGCCTGGTGGCACCTGTGACTGTTGTGCCTGGTGGTGCACCTGTGACTGTTGTGCCTGGTGGTGCACCTGTGACTGTTGTGCCTGGTGGTGCACCTGTGACTGTTGTGCCTGGTGGTGCACCTGTGACTGTTGTGCCTGGTGCACCTGTGACTGTTGTGCCTGGTGGTGCACCTGTGACTGTTGTGCCTGGTGGTGCACCTGCGACTGTTGTGCCTGGTGGTGCACCTGTGACTGTTGTGCCTGGTGGTGCACCTGTGACTGTTGTGCCTGGTGGTGCACCTGTGACTGTTGTGCCTGGTGGTGCACCTGTGACTGTTGTGCCTGGTGGTGCACCTGTGACTGTTGTGCCTGGTGGTGCACCTGTGACTGTTGTGCCTGGTGGTGCACCTGTGACTGTTGTGCCTGGTGGTGCACCTGTGACTGTTGTGCCTGGTGGTGCACCTGTGACTGTTGTGCCTGGTGGTGCACCTGTGACTGTTGTGCCTGGTGGTGCACCTGTGACTGTTGTGCCTGGTGGTGCACCTGTGACTGTTGTGCCTGGTGGTGCACCTGTGACTGTTGTGCCTGGTGGTGCACCTGTGACTGTTGTGCCTGGTGGTGCACCTGACTGTTGTGCCTGGTGGTGCACCTGTGACTGTTGTGCCTGGTGGTGCACCCTGTGACTGTTGTGCCTGGTGGTGCACCCTGACTGTTGTGCCTGGTGGTGCACCTGTGACTGTTGTGCCTGGTGGTGCACCTGTGACTGTTGTGCCTGGTGGTGCACCTGTGACTGTTGTGCCTGGTGGTGCACCTGTGACTGTTGTGCCTGGTGGTGCACCTGTGACTGTTGTGCCTGGTGGTGCACCTGTGACTGTTGTGCCTGGTGGTGCACCTGCGACTGTTGTGCCTGGTGGTGCACCTGTGACTGTTGTGCCTGGTGGTGCACCTGTGACTGTTGTGCCTGGTGGTGCACCTGTGACTGTTGTGCCTGGTGGTGCACCTGTGACTGTTGTGCCTGGTGGTGCACCTGTGACTGTTGTGCCTGGTGGCACCTGTGACTGTTGTGCCTGGTGGTGCACCTGTGACTGTTGTGCCTGGTGGTGCACCTGTGACTGTTGTGCCTGGTGGTGCACCTGTGACTGTTGTGCCTGGTGGTGCACCTGTGACTGTTGTGCCTGGTGGTGCACCTGTGACTGTTGTGCCTGGTGGTGCACCTGTGACTGTTGTGCCTGGTGGTGCACCTGTGACTGTTGTGCCTGGTGGTGCACCTGTGACTGTTGTGCCTGGTGGTGCACCTGCGACTGTTGTGCCTGGTGGTGCACCTGTGACTGTTGTGCCTGGTGGTGCACCTGTGACTGTTGTGCCTGGTGGTGCACCTCGACTGTTGTGCCTGGTGGTGCACCTGACTGTTGTGCCTGGTGGTGCACCTGTGACTGTTGTGCCTGGTGGTGCACCTGTGACTGTTGTGCCTGGTGGTGCACCTGTGACTGTTGTGCCTGGTGTGCACCTGTGACTGTTGTGCCTGGTGGTGCACCTGTGACTGTTGTGCCTGGTGGGCACCTGTGACTGTTGTGCCTGGTGGTGCACCTGTGACTGTTGTGCCTGGTGGTGCACCTGTGACTGTTGTGCCTGGTGTGCACCTGTGACTGTTGTGCCTGGTGGTGCACCTGTGACTGTTGTGCCTGGTGGTGCACCTGTGACTGTTGTGCCTGGTGGTGCACCTGTGACTGTTGTGCCTGGTGGTGCACCTGTGACTGTTGTGCCTGGTGGTGCACCTGTGACTGTTGTGCCTGGTGGTGCACCTCGACTGTTGTGCCTGGTGGTGCACCTGTGACTGTTTTGTGCCTGGTGGTGCACCTGTGACTGTTGTGCCTGTGGTGCACCTTGACTGTTGTGCCTGGTGGTGCACCTGTGACTGTTGTGCCTGGTGGTGCACCTGTGACTGTTGTGCCTGTGGTGCACCTGTGACTGTTGCCTGGTGGTGCACCTGTGACTGTTGTGCCTGGTGGTGCCCTGTGACTGTTGTGCCTGGTGGTGCACCTGTGACTGTTGTGCCTGGTGGTGCACCTGTGACTGTTGTGCCTGGTGGTGCACCTGTGACTGTTGTGCCTGGTGGTGCACCTGTGACTGTTGTGCCTGGTGGTGCACCTGTGACTGTTGTGCCTGGTGGTGCACCTGTGACTGTTGTGCCTGGTGGTGCACCTGTGACTGTTGTGCCTGGTGGTGCACCTGTGACTGTTGTGCCTGGTGGTGCACCTGTGACTGTTGTGCCTGGTGGTGCACCTGTGACTGTTGTGCCTGGTGGTGCACCTGTGACTGTTGTGCCTTGGGGCACCTGTGACTGTTGTGCCTGGTGGTGCACCTGTGACTGTTGTGCCTGGTGGTGCACCTGTGACTGTTGTGCCTGGTGGGCACCTGTGACTGTTGTGCCTGGTGGTGCACCTGTGACTGTTGTGCCTGGTGGCACCTGTGACTGTTGTGCCTGGTGGTGCACCTTGACTGTTGTGCCTGGTGGTGCACCTTGACTGTTGTGCCTGGTGGTGCACCTGCGACTGTTGTGCCTGGTGGTGACCCTGTGACTGTTGTGCCTGGTGGTGCACCCTGTGACTGTTGTGCCTGGTGGTGCACCTGTGACTGTTGTGCCTGTGGTGCACCTGTGACTGTTGTGCCTGGTGGTGCACCTGTGACTGTTGTGCCTGGTGTGCACCTGTGACTGTTGTGCCTGGTGGTGCACCTGTGACTGTTGTGCCTGGTGGTGCACCTGTGACTGTTGTGCCTGGTGGTGCACCTGCGACTGTTGTGCCTGGTGGTGCACCTGTGACTGTTGTGCCTGGTGGTGCACCTGTGACTGTTGTGCCTGGTGGTGCACCTGTGACTGTTGTGCCTGGTGGTGCACCTGTGACTGTTGTGCCTGGTGGTGCACCTGTGACTGTTGTGCCTGGTGGTGCACCTGCGACTGTTGTGCCTGGTGGTGCACCTGTGACTGTTGTGCCTGGTGGTGCACCTGTGACTGTTGTGCCTGGTGGTGCACCTGTGACTGTTGTGCCTGGTGTGCACCTGTGACTGTTGTGCCTGGTGGTGCACCTGTGACTGTGTGCCTGGTGTGCACCCTGTGACTGTTGTGCCTGGTGGTGCACCTGTGACTGTTGTGCCTGGTGGTGCACCTGTGACTGTTGTGCCTGGTGGTGCACCTGTGACTGTTGTGCCTGGTGGTGCACCTGTGACTGTTGTGCCTGGTGGTGCACCTGTGACTGTTGTGCCTGGTGGTGCACCTGTGACTGTTGTGCCTGGTGGTGCACCTGTGACTGTTGTGCCTGGTGGTGCACCCTGTGACTGTTGTGCCTGGTGGTGCACCTGTGACTGTTGTGCCTGGTGGTGCACCTGTGACTGTTGTGCCTGGTGGTGCACCTGTGACTGTTGTGCCTGGTGGTACCTGTGACTGTTGTGCCTGGTGGTGCACCTGTGACTGTTGTGCCTGGTGGTGCACCTGTGACTGTTGTGCCTGGTGGTGCACCTGTGACTGTTGTGCCTGGTGGTGCACCTGTGACTGTTGTGCCTGGTGGTGCACCTGCGACTGTTGTGCCTGGTGGTGCACCTGTGACTGTTGTGCCTGGTGGTGCACCTGTGACTGTTGTGCCTGGTGGTGCACCTGTGACTGTTGTGCCTGGTGGTGCACCTGTGACTGTTGTGCCTGGTGGTGCACCTGTGACTGTTGTGCCTGGTGGTGCACCTGTGACTGTTGTGCCTGGTGGTGCACCTGTGACTGTTGTGCCTGGTGGTGCACCTGTGACTGTTGTGCCTGGTGGTGCACCTGTGACTGTTTGCCTGGTGGTGCACCTGTGACTGTTGTGCCTGGTGGTGCACCTGTGACTGTTGTGCCTGGTGGTGCACCCTGTGACTGTTGTGCCTGGTGGTGCACCTGTGACTGTTGTGCCTGGTGGTGCACCTGTGACTGTTGTGCCTGGTGGTGCACCTGTGACTGTTGTGCCTGGTGGTGCACTGTGACTGTTGTGCCTGGTGTGCACCTGTGACTGTTGTGCCTGGTGGTGCACCTGCGACTGTTGTGCCTGGTGGTGCACCTGTGACTGTTGTGCCTGGTGGTGCACCTGTG
>WNGS01169303.1:3179-21524 GCA_020271785.1 Procambarus virginalis
TGACCACAGGTGATAATGGGGCTGACACTGACCACAGGTGAAATGGGGCTGACACTGACCACAGGTGATAATGGGGCTGACACTGACACCAGTGATAATGGGGCTGACACTGACCACAGGTGATAATGGGGCTGACACTTCAGGTGATAATGGGGCTGACACTGACAACAGGTGATAATGGGCTGACACTGACCACAGGTGATAATGGGGCTGACACTGACACAGGTGATAATGGGGCTGACTGACCACAGGTGATAATGGGGCTGACACTGACCACAGGTGATAATGGGGCTGACATGACCACAGGTGATAATGGGGCTGACACTGACCACAGGTGATAATGGGGCTGACACTGACCACAGGTGATAATGGGGCTGACACTGACACAGGTGATAATGGGGCTGACACTGACCACAGGTGATAATGGGGCTGACACTGACCACAGGTGATAATGGGGCTGACACTGACCACGGTGATAATGGGGCTGACACTGACCACAGGTGATAATGGGGCTGACACTGACCACAGGTGATAATGGGGCTGACACTGACCACAGGTGATAATGGGGCTGACACTGACCACAGGTGATAATGGGGCTGACACTGACCACAGGTGATAATGGGGCTGACACTGACCACAGGTGATAATGGGGCTGACACTGACCACAGGTGATAATGGGGCTGACACTGACCACAGGTGATAATGGGGCTGACACTGACCACAGGTGATAATGGGGCTGACACTGACCACAGGTGATAATGGGGCTGACACTGACCACAGGTGATAATGGGGCTGACACTGACCACAGTGATAATGGGGCTGACACTGACCACAGGTGATAATGGGGCTGACACTACAGGTGATAATGGGGCTGACACTGACCACAGGTGATAATGGGGCTGACACTGACCACAGGTGATAATGGGGCTGACACTGACCACAGGTGATAATGGGGCTGACACTGACCACAGGTGATAATGGGGCTGACACTGACCACAGGTGATAATGGGCTGACACTGACCACAGGTGATAATGGGGCTGACACTGACCACAGGTGATAATGGGGCTGACACTGACCACAGGTGATAATGGGGCTGACACTGACCACAGGTGATAATGGGGCTGACACTGACCACAGGTGATAATGGGGCTGACACTGACCACAGGTGATAATGGGGCTGACACTGACCACAGGTGATAATGGGGCTGACACTGACCACAGGTGATAATGGGGCTGACACTGACCACAGGTGATAATGGGGCTGACACTGACCACAGGTGATAATGGGGCTGACACTGACCACAGGTGATAATGGGGCTGACACTGACCACAGGTGATAATGGGGCTGACACTGACCACAGGTGATAATGGGGCTGACACTGACCACAGGTGATAATGGGGCTGACACTGACCACAGGTGATAATGGGGCTGACACTGACCACAGGTGATAATGGGGCTGACACTGACCACAGGTGATAATGGGGCTGACACTGACCACAGGTGATAATGGGGCTGACACTGACCACAGGTGATAATGGGGCTGACACTGACCACAGGTGATAATGGGGCTGACACTGACCACAGGTGATAATGGGGCTGACACTGACCACAGGTGATAATGGGGCTGACACTGACCACAGGTGATAATGGGGCTGACACTGACCACAGGTGATAATGGGGCTGACACTGACCACAGGTGATAATGGGGCTGACACTGACCACAGGTGATAATGGGGCTGACACTGACCACAGGTGATAATGGGGCTGACACTGACCACAGGTGATAATGGGGCTGACACTGACCACAGGTGATAATGGGGCTGACACTGACCACAGGTGATAATGGGGCTGACACTGACCACAGGTGATAATGGGGCTGACACTGACCACAGGTGATAATGGGGCTGACACTGACCACAGGTGATAATGGGGCTGACACTGACCACAGGTGATAATGGGCTGACACTGACCACAGGTGATAATGGGGCTGACACTGACCACAGGTGATAATGGGGCTGACACTGACCACAGGTGATAATGGGGCTGACACTGACCACAGGTGATAATGGGGCTGACACTGACCACAGGTGATAATGGGGCTGACACTGACCACAGGTGATAATGGGGCTGACACTGACCACAGGTGATAATGGGGCTGACACTGACCACAGGTGATAATGGGGCTGACACTGACCACAGGTGATAATGGGGCTGACACTCCACAGGTGATAATGGGGCTGACACTGACCACAGGTGATAATGGGGCTGACACTGACCACAGGTGATAATGGGGCTGACACTGACCACAGGTGATAATGGGGCTGACACTGACCACAGGTGATAATGGGGCTGACACTGACCACAGGTGATAATGGGGCTGACACTGACCACAGGTGATAATGGGGCTGACACTGACCACAGGTGATAATGGGGCTGACACTGACCACAGGTGATAATGGGGCTGACACTACAGGTGATAATGGGGCTGACACTGACCACAGGTGATAATGGGGCTGACACTGACCACAGGTGATAATGGGGCTGACACTGACCACAGGTGATAATGGGGCTGACACTGACCACAGGTGATAATGGGGCTGACACTGACCACAGGTGATAATGGGGCTGACACTGACCACAGGTGATAATGGGGCTGACACTGACCACAGGTGATAATGGGGCTGACACTGACCACAGGTGATAATGGGGCTGACACTGACCACAGGTGATAATGGGGCTGACACTACAGGTGATAATGGGGCTGACACTGACCACAGGTGATAATGGGGCTGACACTGACCACAGGTGATAATGGGGCTGACACTGACCACAGGTGATAATGGGGCTGACACTGACCACAGGTGATAATGGGGCTGACACTGACCACAGGTGATAATGGGGCTGACACTGACCACAGGTGATAATGGGGCTGACACTGACCACAGGTGATAATGGGCTGACACTGACCACAGGTGATAATGGGGCTGACACTGACCACAGGTGATAATGGGGCTGACACTGACCACAGGTGATAATGGGGCTGACACTGACCACAGGTGATAATGGGGCTGACACTGACAGGTGATAATGGGGCTGACACTGACCACAGGTGATAATGGGGCTGACACTGACCACAGGTGATAATGGGGCTGACACTGACCACAGGTGATAATGGGGCTGACACTGACCACAGGTGATAATGGGGCTGACACTGACCACAGGTGATAATGGGGCTGACACTGACCACAGGTGATAATGGGGCTGACACTGACCACAGGTGATAATGGGGCTGACACTGACCACAGGTGATAATGGGGCTGACACTGACCACAGGTGATAATGGGGCTGACACTGACCACAGGTGATAATGGGGCTGACACTGACCACAGGTGATAATGGGGCTGACACTGACCACAGGTGATAATGGGGCTGACACTGACCACAGGTGATAATGGGGCTGACACTGACCACAGGTGATAATGGGGCTGACACTGACCACAGGTGATAATGGGCTGACACTGACCACAGGTGATAATGGGGCTGACACTGACCACAGGTGATAATGGGGCTGACACTGACCACAGGTGATAATGGGGCTGACACTGACCACAGGTGATAATGGGGCTGACACTGACCACAGGTGATAATGGGGCTGACACTGACCACAGGTGATAATGGGGCTGACACTGACCACAGGTGATAATGGGGCTGACACTGACCACAGGTGATAATGGGGCTGACACTGACCACAGGTGATAATGGGGCTGACTGACCACAGGTGATAATGGGGCTGACACTACAGGTGATAATGGGGCTGACACTGACCACAGGTGATAATGGGGCTGACACTGACCACAGGTGATAATGGGGCTGACACTGACCACAGGTGATAATGGGGCTGACACTGACCACAGGTGATAATGGGGCTGACACTGACCAGCAGTGATAATGGGGCTGACACTGACCACAGGTGATAATGGGGCTGACACTGACCACAGGTGATAATGGGGCTGACACTGACCACAGGTGATAATGGGGCTGACACTGACCACAGGTGATAATGGGGCTGACACTGACCACAGGTGATAATGGGGCTGACACTGACCACAGGTGATAATGGGGCTGACACTGACCACAGGTGATAATGGGGCTGACACTACAGGTGATAATGGGGCTGACACTGACCACAGGTGATAATGGGGCTGACACTGACCACAGGTGATAATGGGGCTGACACTGACCACAGGTGATAATGGGGCTGACACTGACCACAGGTGATAATGGGGCTGACACTGACCACAGGTGATAATGGGGCTGACACTGACCACAGGTGATAATGGGGCTGACACTGACCACAGGTGATAATGGGGCTGACACTGACCACAGGTGATAATGGGGCTGACACTGACCACAGGTGATAATGGGGCTGACACTGACCACAGGTGATAATGGGGCTGACACTGACCACAGGTGATAATGGGGCTGACACTGACCACAGGTGATAATGGGGCTGACACTGACCACAGGTGATAATGGGGCTGACACTGACCACAGGTGATAATGGGGCTGACACTGACCACAGGTGATAATGGGGCTGACACTGACCACAGGTGATAATGGGGCTGACACTGACCACAGGTGATAATGGGGCTGACACTGACCACAGGTGATAATGGGGCTGACACTGACCACAGGTGATAATGGGGCTGACACTGACCACAGGTGATAATGGGGCTGACACTGACCACAGGTGATAATGGGGCTGACACTGACCACAGGTGATAATGGGGCTGACACTGACCACAGGTGATAATGGGGCTGACACTACAGGTGATAATGGGGCTGACACTGACCACAGGTGATAATGGGGCTGACACTGACCACAGGTGATAATGGGGCTGACACTGACCACAGGTGATAATGGGGCTGACACTGACCACAGGTGATAATGGGGCTGACACTGACCACAGGTGATAATGGGGCTGACACTGACCACAGGTGATAATGGGGCTGACACTGACCACAGGTGATAATGGGGCTGACACTGACCACAGGTGATAATGGGGCTGACACTGACCACAGGTGATAATGGGGCTGACACTGACCAGGTGATAATGGGGCTGACACTGACCACAGGTGATAATGGGGCTGACACTGACCACAGGTGATAATGGGGCTGACACTGACCACAGGTGATAATGGGGCTGACACTGACCACAGGTGATAATGGGGCTGACACTACAGGTGATAATGGGGCTGACACTGACCACAGGTGATAATGGGGCTGACACTGACCACAGGTGATAATGGGGCTGACACTGACCACAGGTGATAATGGGGCTGACACTGACCACAGGTGATAATGGGGCTGACACTGACCACAGGTGATAATGGGGCTGACACTGAACACAGGTGATAATGGGGCTGACACTGACCACAGGTGATAATGGGGCTGACACTGACCACAGGTGATAATGGGGCTGACACTGACCACAGGTGATAATGGGCTGACACTGACCACAGGTGATAATGGGGCTGACACTGACCACAGGTGATAATGGGGCTGACACTGACCACAGGTGATAATGGGGCTGACACTGACCACAGGTGATAATGGGGCTGACACTGACACAGGTGATAATGGGGCTGACATGACAGGTGATAATGGGCTGACACTGACCACAGGTGATAATGGGGTGACACTGACCACAGGTGATAATGGGGCTGACACTGACCACAGTGTAATGGGGCTGACACCACCAGTGATAATGGGGCTGACACTACAGGTGATAATGGGGCTGACACTGACCACAGGTGATAATGGGGCTGACACTGACACCAGTGATAATGGGGCTGACACTGACCACAGGTGATAATGGGGCTGACACTGTCCACAGGTGATAATGGGGCTGACACTGGCACAGGTGATAATGGGGCTGACACTGACCACAGGTGATAATGGGGCTGACACTGACCACAGGTGATAATGGAGCTGACACTGACCACAGGTGATAATGGGGCTGACACTGACCACAGATGATAATGGGCTGACACTACAGGTGATAATGGGCTGACACTGACCACAGGTGATAATGGGCTGACACTGACCACAGTGATAATGGGGCTGACACTGACCACAGGTGATAATGGGGCTGACACTGACCACAGGTGATAATGGGGCTGACACTGACCACAGGTGATAATGGGGCTGACATGACCACAGGTGATAATGGGGCTGACACTGACCACAGGTGATAATGGGGCTGACACTGACCACAGGTGATAATGGGGCTGACACTGACCACTGATAATGGGGCTGACACTGACCACAGGTGATAATGGGGCTGACACTGACCACAGGTGATAATGGGGCTGACACTGACCACAGGTGATAATGGGGCTGACACTGACAGGTGATAATGGGGCTGACACTGACCACAGGTGATAATGGGCTGACACTGAACACAGGTGATAATGGGGCTGACACTGACCACAGGTGATAATGGGGCTGACACTGACCAAGGTGATAATGGGGCTGACACTGACCACAGGTGATAATGGGGCTGACACTGACACAGGTGATAATGGGGCTGACACTGACCACAGGTGATAATGGGGCTGACACTGACCACAGGTGATAATGGGGCTGACACTGACCACAGGTGATAATGGGGCTGACACTGACCACAGGTGATAATGGGGCTGACACTGACCACAGGTGATAATGGGCTGACACTGACCACAGGTGATAATGGGGCTGACACTGACCACAGGTGATAATGGGGCTGACACTGACCACAGGTGATAATGGGCTGACACTGACCACAGGTGATAATGGGGCTGACACTGACCACAGGTGATAATGGGGCTGACACTGACCACAGGTGATAATGGGGCTGACACTGACCACAGGTGATAATGGGCTGACACTGACCACAGGTGATAATGGGCTGACACTGACCACAGGTGATAATGGGGCTGACACTGACCACAGGTGATAATGGGGCTGACACTGACCACAGGTGATAATGGGCTGACACTGACCACAGGTGATAATGGGACACTGACCACAGGTGATAATGGGGCTGACACTGACCACAGGTGATAATGGGCTGACACTGACCACAGGTGATAATGGGGCTGACACTGACCACAGGTGATAATGGGGCTGACACTGACCACAGGTGATAATGGGGCTGACACTGACCACAGGTGATAATGGGGCTGACACTGACCACAGGTGATAATGGGGCTGACACTGACCACAGGTGATAATGGGGCTGACACTTACAGGTGATAATGGGCTGACACTGACCACAGGTGATAATGGGGCTGACACTGACCACAGGTGATAATGGGGCTGACACTGACCACAGGTGATAATGGGGCTGACACTGACCACAGGTGATAATGGGGCTGACACTCAGGTGATAATGGGGCTGACACTGACCACAGGTGATAATGGGGCTGACACTGACACAGGTGATAATGGGGCTGACACTGACCACAGGTGATAATGGGGCTGACACTGACCACAGGTGATAATGGGGCTGACACTGACCACAGGTGATAATGGGGCTGACACTGACCACAGGTGATAATGGGGCTGACACTGACCACAGGTGATAATGGGCTGACACTGACCACAGGTGATAATGGGGCTGACACTGACCACAGGTGATAATGGGGCTGACACTGACCACAGGTGATAATGGGGCTGACACTGACCACAGGTGATAATGGGGCTGACACTGACCACAGGTGATAATGGGGCTGACACTGACCACAGGTGATAATGGGGCTGACACTACAGGTGATAATGGGGCTGACACTGACCACAGGTGATAATGGGGCTGACACTACAGGTGATAATGGGGCTGACACTGACCACAGGTGATAATGGGGCTGACACTGACCACAGGTGATAATGGGGCTGACACTGACCACAGGTGATAATGGGGCTGACACTGACCACAGGTGATAATGGGGCTGACACTGACCACAGGTGATAATGGGGCTGACACTGACCACAGGTGATAATGGGGCTGACACTGACACAGGTGATAATGGGGCTGACACTGACCACAGGTGATAATGGGGCTGACACTGACCACAGGTGATAATGGGGCTGACACTACACAGGTGATAATGGGGCTGACACTGACCACAGGTGATAATGGGGCTGACTGACCACAGGTGATAATGGGGCTGACACTGACCACAGGTGATAATGGGGCTGACACTGACCACAGGTGATAATGGGGCTGACACTGACCACAGGTGATAATGGGGCTGACACTGACCACAGTGATAATGGGGCTGACACTGACCACGGTGATAATGGGGCTGACACTGACCACAGGTGATAATGGGCTGACACTGACCACAGGTGATAATGGGGCTGACACTGACACAGGTGATAATGGGGCTGACACTACCACAGGTGATAATGGGGCTGACACTGACCACAGGTGATAATGGGGCTGACACTGACCACAGGTGATAATGGGGCTGACACTGACCACAGGTGATAATGGGGCTGACACTGACCACAGGTGATAATGGGGCTGACACTGACCACAGGTGATAATGGGGCTGACACTGACACAGGTGATAATGGGGCTGACACTGACCACAGGTGATAATGGGGCTGACACTGACCACAGGTGATAATGGGGCTGACACTGACCACAGGTGATAATGGGGCTGACACTGACCACAGGTGATAATGGGGCTGACACTGACCACAGGTGATAATGGGGCTGACACTGACCACAGGTGATAATGGGGCTGACACTGACCACAGGTGATAATGGGGCTGACACTGACCACAGGTGATAATGGGGCTGACACTGACCACAGGTGATAATGGGCTGACACTGACCACAGGTGATAATGGGGCTGACACTGACCACAGGTGATAATGGGGCTGACACTGACCACAGGTGATAATGGGGCTGACACTGACCACAGGTGATAATGGGGCTGACACTGACCACAGGTGATAATGGGGCTGACACTGACCACAGGTGATAATGGGGCTGACACTACAGGTGATAATGGGGCTGACACTGACCACAGGTGATAATGGGGCTGACACTGACCACAGGTGATAATGGGGCTGACACTGACCACAGGTGATAATGGGGCTGACACTGACCACAGGTGATAATGGGGCTGACACTGACCACAGGTGATAATGGGGTGACACTGACACAGGTGATAATGGGGCTGACACTGACCACAGGTGATAATGGGCTGACACTGACCACAGGTGATAATGGGCTGACACTACAGGTGATAATGGGGCTGACACTGAACAGGTGATAATGGGGCTGACACTACAGGTGATAATGGGGCTGACACTGACCACAGGTGATAATGGGGCTGACACTGACCACAGGTGATAATGGGGCTGACACTGACCACAGGTGATAATGGGGCTGACACTGACCACAGGTGATAATGGGGCTGACACTGACCACAGTGATAAGGGCTGACACTGACCACAGGTGATAATGGGGCTGACACTGAACACAGGTGATAATGGGGCTGACACTGACCACGGTGATAATGGGGCTGACACTGACCACAGTGATAATGGGCTGACACTGACCACAGGTGATAATGGGGCTGACACTGACCACAGGTGATAATGGGGCTGACACTGACCACAGGTGATAATGGGCTACACTACAGGTGATAATGGGGCTGACACTACAGGTGATAATGGGGCTGACACTGACCACAGGTGATAATGGGGCTGACACTGACCACAGTGATAATGGGGCTGACACTGACCACAGGTGATAATGGGGCTGACACTGACCACAGGTGATAATGGGGCTGACACTGACCAGGTGATAATGGGGCTGACACTGACCAAGGTGATAATGGGGCTGACACTGACCACAGGTGATAATGGGGCTGACACTGAACAGGTGATAATGGGGCTGACACTGACCACAGGGATAATGGGGCTGACACTGACCACAGGTGATAATGGGGCTGACACTGACCACAGTGATAATGGGGCTGACACTGACCACAGGTGATAATGGGGCTGACACTGACCACAGGTGATAATGGGGCTGACACTACAGGTGATAATGGGGCTGACACTGACCACAGGTGATAATGGGGCTGACACTGACCACAGGTGATAATGGGGCTGACACTGACCACAGGTGATAATGGGGCTGACACTGACCACAGGTGATAATGGGGCTGACACTGACACAGGTGATAATGGGGCTGACACTGACCACAGGTGATAATGGGGCTGACACTGACCACAGGTGATAATGGGGCTGACACTGACCACAGGTGATAATGGGGCTGACACTACCACAGGTGATAATGGGGCTGACACTGACCACAGGTGATAATGGGGCTGACACTGACCACAGGTGATAATGGGCTGACACTGTCCAGTGATAAGGGGCTGACACTGACCACAGGTGATAATGGGGCTGACACTGACCACAGGTGATAATGGGGCTGNGATAATGGGGCTGTCACTGACCACAGGTGATAATGGGGCTGACACTGACCACAGGTGATAATAGGGCTGACACTGACCACAGGTGATAATGGGGCTGACACTGACCACAGGTGATAATGGGGCTGACACTGACCACCAGTGATAATGGGGCTGACACTACAGGTGATAATGGGGTGACACTGACAACTGGTAATAATGGGGCTGACACTGACCACAGGTGATATTGGGGCTGACACTGACCACAGGTGATAATGGGCTGACACTGACCAAGGTGATAATGGGGGCTGACACTGACCACTGGTGATAATGGGGCTGACACTGTCCACAGGTGATAATGGGGCTGACAATGACCACTGGTGATAATGGGGCTGGCACTTATACAGGTGATAATGGGGCTGACACTGACAACAGGTGATAATGGGGCTGACATGACCACAGGTGATAATGGGGCTGAAACTGACCACAGGTGATAATGGGGATGACACTGACACAGGTGATAATGGGGCTGACACTGACCACTGGTTATAATGGGGCTGACACTGTCCACAGGTGATAATGGGGCTGACACTGACCACTGGTGATAATGGGGCTGACACTGACCACAGGTGATAATGGGGCTGACACTGACCACTGGTGATAATGGGGCTGACACTGACCACAGGTGATAATGGGGCTGACACTGACCACAGGTGATAATGGGGCTGACACTGACCACTGGTGATAATGGGGCTGACACTGACCACTGGTGATAATGGGGCTGACACTGACCACAGGTGATAATAGGGCTGACACTGACCACTGATGATAATGGGGCTGACACTTACTACAGGTGATAATGGGGCTGACACTGACCACAGGTGATAATGGGGCTGACACTGACCACAGGTGATAATGGGGCTGACACTGACCACAGGTGATAATGGGGCTGGCACTGACCACAGGTGATAATGGGGCTGACACTGACCACAGGTAATGAAGGGGCTGACACTACAGTTGATAATGGAGCTGACACTGTCCACAGGTGATAAGTCGGGCTGACACTGGCCTCAGGTGATAATGGGGCTGACACTGACCACAGGTGATAATTGGGCTGACAGTCCACAGGTGATAATGAAGCTGACACTGACCACGGGTGATAATGGGTGTGACACTGTCCACAGGTGATAATGGAGCTGACACTATCCACAGGTGGTAATGGAGCTGACACTGACCACAGGTGATAATGGAGCTGACACTGACCACCAGTGATAATGGGGCTGACACTGACCACAGGTGATAATGGGGCGGACATTGACCACAGGTGTTAATGGGGCTGACACTGACCACAGGTGATAATGGGGCTGACACTGACCACAGGTGATAATGGGGCTGACACTGTCCACAGGTGATAATGGGGCTGACCCTGACCACAGGTGATAATGGGTCTGACACTGACCACAGGTGATAATAGGGCTGACACTGACCACTGATGATAATGGTGCTGATACTATTACAGGTGATAATGGGGCTGACACTGTCCACAGGTGATAATGGAGCTGACACTGACCACAGGTGATAATGGGTCTGACACTGACCACAGGTGATAATGGAGCTGACACTACAGGTGATAATGGGGCTGACACTGACCACTGGTGATAATGGGCTGACACTGACCACCAGTGATAATGGGGCTGACACTGTCCACAGATGATAATGGGGCTGACACTATCCACAGGTGGTAATGGAGCTGACACTGACAACAGGTGGTAATGGGGCTGACACTATCCACAGGTGGTAATGGAGCTGACACTATCCACAGGTGATAATGGAGGTGACACTGACCACAGGTGATAATGGGTCTGACACTGACCACAGGTGATAATGGGGCTGACACTGACCACAGGTGATAATGTGGCTGACACTGACCACATGTGATAATGGGGCTGACACTGACCATGGGTGATAATGGGGCTGACACTGACCACAGGTGATAATGGGGCTGACACTGACCACAGGTGATAATGGGGCTGACACTGACCACAAGTGATAATGGGGCTGACACTGACGACAAGTGATAATGGGGCTAACACTGACCACAGGTGATAATGGGGCTAACACTGACCACAGGTGATAATGGGGCTGACACTGACCACGAGTGATAATGGGGCTGTCACTGACCACAGGTGATAATGGGGCTGACACTGACCACAGGTGATAATGGGGCTGACTCTGACCACAGGTGATAATGGGGCTGACACTTACTACAGGTGATAATGGGGCTGACTCTGACCACAGGTGATAATGTGGCTGACACTGACCACTGGTGATAATGGGGCTGACACTGGCCTCAGGTGATAATGGGGTTGACACTGACCACTTGTGATAATGGGGCTGACACTGACCACAGGTGATAATGGAGCTGACACTATCCACAGGTGGTAATGGAGCTGACACTGACCACAGGTGATAATGGAGCTGACACTGACCACCAGTGATAATGGGGCTGACACTGACCACAGGTGATAATGGGGCGGACATTGACCACAGGTGATAATGGGGCTGACACTGACCACAGGTGATAATGGGGCTGACACTGACCACAGGTGATAATGGGGCTGACACTGACCACAAGTGATAATGGAGCTGACACTGACCACAGGTGATAATGGGTCTGACACTGACCACAGGTGATAATGGAGCTGACACTACAGGTGATAATGGGGCTGACACTGACCACAAGTGATAATGGAGCTGACACTACAGGTGATAATGGGGCTGACACTGACCACTGGTGATAATGGGCTGACACTGACCACCAGTGATAATGGGGCTGACACTGTCCACAGGTGATAATGGGGCTGACACTATCCACAGGTGGTAATGGAGCTGACACTGACAACAGGTGATAATGGGGCTGACACTATCCACAGGTGGTAATGGCGCTGACACTATCCACAGGTGATAATGGAGGTGACACTGACCACAGGTGATAATGGGTCTGACACTGACCACAGGTGATAATGGGGCTGACACTGACCACAAGTGATAATGGGGCTGACACTGACGACAAGTGATAATGGGGCTAACACTGACCACAGGTGATAAAATGGGGCTAACACTGACCACAGGTGATAATGGGGCTGACACTGACCACGAGTGATAATGGGGCTGTCACTGACCACAGGTGATAATGGGGCTGACACTGACCACAGGTGATAATGGGGCTGACTCTGACCACTGGTGATAATGGGGCTGACACTGACCACAGGTGATAATAGGGCTGACACTGACCACTGATGATAATGGGGCTGATACTTATTACAGGTGATAATAGGGCTGACACTGACCACAGGTGATAATGGGGCTGACACTGACCACAGGTGATAATGGGGCTGACACTGTCCACAGGTGATAATGGGGCTAACACTGGCCTCAGGTGATAATGGGACTGACACTGACCACTGGTGATAATGGGGCTGACACTGACCACAGGTGATAATAGGGCTGACACTGACCACTGATGATAATGGTTCTGATACTTACTACAGGTGATAATGGAGCTGACACTGACTACAGGTGATAATGGGGCTGACGCTGACCACAGGTGATAATGGAGCTGACACGTACCACATGTGATTATGGGGCTGACACTGACCACATGTGATTATGGGGCTGACACTGACCACTGGTGATAATGGTGCTGACACTGACTACAGGTGATAATGGGGCTGACACGTACCACATGTGATTATGGGGCTGACACTAACCACAGGTGATTATGGGGCTAACACTGACCACAGGTGATAATGGGGCTGACACTGACCACAGGTGATAATGGAGCTGACAATACAGGTGATAATGGGGCTGACACTGACCACAGGTGATAATGGGGCTGACACTAACCACAGGTGATAATGGGGCTGACACTGACCAAAGGTGATAATGGGGCTGACACTGACCACAGGTGATAATGGGGCTGACACTGACCACAGGTGATAATGGGGCTGACATTGACCACAGGTGATAATGGGGCTGACACTGACAACAGGTGATAATGGGGCTGACACTGACCACAGGTGATAATGGGGCTGACACTGACCACAGGTGATAATGGGGCTGACACTGTCCCCAGGTCATAATGGGGCTGACACGTACCACTGGTGATAATGTGGCTGACACTGACCACAGATGATAATGGGGCTGACACTGACCACAGGTGATAATGGGGCTGACACTGACCACAGATGATAATGGGGCTGACACTGTCCACAGGTTGAGGACCTCCGCAGGATGAGTGAGCCTGTCAAGAGTCTGGTGGAGGCTGGCCGTGTGGTGGCTGTCAAGAGGCTGGTGGAGGCTGGCCGGGTGTTGGCCGTCCAGGAAGACCAAGATGGCCGCCGCTCCGCCACGATAACTCTACAAGACGGACAGCTGTACCTCCACCCACTCCTGCGTCAGCCCACGCCCGCCCACGCCCACACCCTCCAGGTTACTTTATTACACCCACTAGTCTTACTGACATTACTGACTTACTGAGTTATCATAAGTAATATGATAACATTTTGTTATACAGTTATCAGTATGATTTATTTCATTTCCTGCAGGAGAGTGAGGTTGTGGGCGTGCTGGAGCCCTCCTGCACCCTGGCGTTCCTTGACCTCGGGTGGGCGGGGTCAACAAGAGGGCGGGTCACCATCCGGCTGACCCCTGACACTCCGCTGGCCAGACAGTTTGTGTTGTTGTGTACGGGCCAGCGGGGCCACACCTACCGCAACACTAAACTGTTGCGGGTGAATTTCAAGGGCCACCCGGGGGAGTGGGTGGTGGGCGGAGGCTACGAGAGTAATGATGGTAAGGGAGGAGCCAAACTGCTGCCTGACCTCCAGGGGCAGTACCGGGAGTCAGGCCGGGCAGGAACGGTGCGGGCCTTGGATGGGCCGGGGGGTTTCTTGGGTGCTCATTTCATCATCACCACCAAGGACCTCCATGTTGGTGGCCAGTGGTCACGTGTCTTCGGTGATGTGGTGAGCGGCCTGGATGTGGTGAGGGCAGCAGTCAACCACAGTGACATTACGGAGGTGACTGTGGTGGACTGTGGTGTTGTGCTTCCACTCTAGTTCACTGTACCACCACCATCACTACTGTGGTGTTGTGCTGCCACTCTAGTTCACTGTACCACCACCATCACTACTGTGGTGTTGTGCTGCCACTCTAGTTCACTGTACCACCACCATCACTACTGTGGTGTTGTGCTGCCACTCTAGTTCACTGTACCACCACCATCACTACTGTGGTGTTGTCCTGCCACTCTAGTTCACTGTACCACCACCATCACTACTGTGGTGTTGTGCTGCCACTCTAGTTCATTGTACCACCACCATGGTCCATGGTGTGTTGTGATATTACCATACTGGTCCATGGTGTGTTGTGATATTACCATACTGGTCCATGGTGTGTTGTGACATTACCATACTGGTCCATGGTGTGTTGTGATATTACCATACTGGTCCATGGTGTGTTGTGATATTACCATAATGGACCATGGTGTGTTGTGATATTACCATACTGGTCCATGGTGTGTTGTGATATACCATACTGGACCATGGTGTGTTGTGATATTACCATACTGGTCCATGGTGTGTTGTGATATTACCATACTGGACCATGGTGTGTTGTGGTATTACCATACTGGTCCATGGTGTGTTGTGATATTACCATACTGGACCATGGTGTGTTGTGATATTACCATACTGGACCATGGTGTGTTGTGATATTACCATACTGGACCATGGTGTGTTGTGATATTACCATACTGGTCCATGGTGTGTTGTGATATTACCATACTGGTCCATGGTGTGTTGTGATATTACCATACTGGTCCATGGTGTGTTGTGATATTACCATACTGGTACATCGTGTGTTGTGATACTACCATACTGGTCCATGGTGTGTTGTGATATTACCATACTGGTCCATGGTGTGTTGTGATATTACCATACTGGACCATGGTGTGTTGTGATATTACCATACTGGACCATGGTGTGTTGTGATATTACAATACTGGACCATGGTGTGTTGTGATATTACCATACTGGTCCATGGTGTGTTGTGATATTACCATACTGGTCCATGGTGTGTTGTGATATTACCATACTGGTCCATGGCGTGTTGTAATATTACCATACTGGACCATGGTGTGTTGTGATATTACCATACTGGGCCATGGTGTGTTGTGATATACCATACTGGGCCATGGTGTGTTGTGATATTACCATACTGGTCTATGGTGTGTTGTGGTATTACCATACTGGTCCATGGTGTGTTGTGATATTACCATACTGCTCCATGGTGTGTTGTGGTATTACCATACTGGTCCATGGTGTGTTGTGATATTACCATACTGGTCCATGGTGTGTTGTGATATTACCATACTGGGCCATGGTGTGTTGTGATATTACCATACTGGGCCATGGTGTGTTGTGATATTACCATGCTGGACCATGGTGTGTTGTGATATTACCATACTGGACCATGGTGTGTTGTGATATTACCATACTTGACCATGGTGTGTTGTGATATTACCATACTGGTCCACGGTGTGTTGTGATATTACCATACTGGACCATGGTGTGTTGTGATATTACCATACTGGGCCATGGTGTGTTGTGATATTACCATACTGGTCCATGGTGTGTATATTACCATACTGGTCCATGGTGTGTATATTACCATATGGGTGTGAGGTGGTGTTATGACCACACATACACCAGTATGATCATACTGTAGCTGGTGTATGATGTGCTCAAACTGTATAGTGATGTCTTGACTTATTAGCCTAGTATCACGAATATTAATTTATGTAGTTATTCTTTTTCGAGAACACACTAGTATAAATGTGTATTGCCAATGTATTCCACATATATCTATGTATAATATATATCTGTACCATAAGTCCTTGCCATGTATTTGTGGATATATATTAGAAGTCTAGTGAATAGCAGTAGCCTAATGTCATGTAGCTTGAAAAACATCCGTATATGCTTATATTATGGAATGCTACATAATGCTGTATAGGAAATATTATGTGAACTATGATGGAGAATGTATAAATTTAGGTCTCGGATGTATTACTGTCATGTATACTGTGTAATTTCCCTTTCATTATTGTTCATTGCATTGTCCTCTAACATTAAATTAGATTTTTGACATTGTGAGATGTATACCACATAGACATGGTTTTGATACACATGTTGTATATATATATACTTTATATTGTACTTATGTATACTTATGTATAATGGCCTGAAGGCCCTTCCCAGCCTGATGGCAGCACAATTCAAAGAAATATCCGAATTAGTAACTGGGCGTCCACAATGCATGCCGAGTTGGTAGCAATACTGGTAGCACTCGAAATTATTGACAACACTGAAGTAGACAGCTTAATTATTTCAGACTCCCTTTCCTCACTACGAGCAATAAACAGTTTGCAATCAAGTAATAACGTGCTTGTCTTGGAAGCTAGACGTAGATATATAAGAATACTTAGCAAGAGGGTAAATATAAAATGTTGTGGATTCCTTCTCACATTGGCCTGCAGGAACATGACAAAGTTGACGCCCTTGCTTAGGCTGCAGTAAATAAAGACAGTATTGAACGGAATCTTGAGTTATCAAATAGGTCCCTTAAGGTGTCATTAGACGAGAACTCATGGATGTATTTGAAGAAGTAAAACTGCAAACTGGAACTAGCAGGTCCATTGTTCATCACAATGAAATTGGGTTTTTCTTTTTTTTTTGCTGTCATGACTGCAATGCGTACGTTGCCAATGTACATGTGGCAGACGCTTCACGAAGCTGTCGG
>WNGS01169303.1:30765-49004 GCA_020271785.1 Procambarus virginalis
TGCCAGTAGAGGGGGGCCAGAGCTACAGGTATAGGACCAACCCCCTGCCAGTAGAGGGGGGCTGGAGCTACAGGTCCAGCACCAACCCCCTGCCAGTAGAGGGGGGCTGGAGCTACATGTCCAGCACCAACCCCCTGCCAGTAGAGGGGGGCTGAAGCTACATGTCCAGCACCAACCCCCTGCCAGTAGAGGGGGGCTGGAGCTACAGGTGCAGCATGAACCCCCTGCCAGTAGAGGGGGGCTGGAGCTACAGGTGCAGAACCAACCCCCTGCCAGTAGAGGGGGGGGGGGCTGGAGCTACATGTCCAGGAGCAACCCCCTGCCTGGAGAGGGGGGGCCTGGAGCTACAGGTCCAGCACCAAGCCCTCTGCCAGTAGAGGGGGGCTGGAGCTACAGGTCCAGCACCAACCACCTGCCAGTAGAGGGGGGCTGGAGCTACATGTCCATCACCATCCCCCTGCCAGTAGAGGGGGGCTGGAGCTACAGGTCAAGCACCAACCCCCTGCCAGTAGAGGGGAGGCTGGAGCTACAGGTCAAGCACCAACCCCCTGCCAGTAGAGGTGGACTGGAGCTACAGGTCCAGCACCAACCCCCTGCCTGTAGAGGGGGGCTGGAGCTACAGGTCCAGCACTAACCCCCTGCCAGTAGAGGGGGGCTGGAACTACAGATCCAGCACCAACTCCCTGCCAGTAGAGGGGGGCTGGAGCTATAGGTCCAGCACCAACCCCCTGCCAGTAGAGGGGGGGGCTGGAGCTACATGTCCATCACCATCCCCCTGCCAGTAGAGGGGGGCTGGAGCTACACGTCAAGCACCAACCCCCTGCCAGTAGAGGGGGGCTGGAGCTACAGGTCCAGCACCAACTCCCTGCCAGTAGAGGAGGGCTGTAGCTACAGGTCCAGCACCAATCCCCTGCCAGTAGAGGGGGGCTGAAGCTACAGGTCCAGCACCAACCCCTTGCCAGTAGAGGTGGGCTGGAGCTACAGGTCCTGCACCAACCCCTTGCCAGTAGGTGCTTTCCTTGACTGGCTTCAGTTTATGTGTAGTGTAATGTGCTGATTGTGGTGAATGTGGTAGGTGTGGTTGACTGATAATGGGTCTCTCACTGACTAAAGGTGATAATCTGGCTGACATTGTCCACAGATGAAAATGGAACTGACACTGTCCACAGATGATAATGGAGCTGACACTTTCCACAGATGATAATGGGGCTGACACTTTCCACAGGTGATAATGGAGCTGACACTGTCCACAGGTGATAATGGGGCTGACATTGACCACGGGTGATAATGGGCTGACACTGACCACAGGTGAAAATGGGGCTGACACTGTCCACAGGTGATAATGGGGTTGACACTGACCACAGGTGATAATGGAGCTGACATTGACCACGGGTGATAATGGGGCTGACACTGACCACCGGTGATAATGGGGCTGACACTGACCACCAATGATAATGGGGCTGACACTGACCACAGGTGATAATGGGGCTGACACTGACCACAGGTGATATTGGGGCTGACACCACAGGTTATAATCGGGCTGACACTGACCACCAGTGATAATGGGGCTGACACTACAGGTGATAATGGGGCTGACACTACAGGTGATAATGGGGCTGACACTAATCGAGTCCAAGCGATGTTAAAAGCTCTGTACCTCAAGGTACAGTCCTTGCACCGCTACTGTTCCTTATTCTCATATCTGATATAGACAAAAATACACGTCACAGCTTCGTGTCGTCCTTTGCAGATGACACAAAAATCAGCATGAAAATTACCTCGGCGGAAGACATTGAAAAACTACAAACAGATGTCAACAAAGTTTTCGATTGGGCAGCAGAAAATAATATGATGTTTAACAGTGATAAATTTCAGGTACTCAGGTACGGCAAAAATGAGGATCTGAAACATAATACAGGGTACAAAACACAATCAAATCTTCCCATAGTAGAAAAACAGCATGTCAAGGATTTGGGAATAATGTTGTGAGACGATCTAACGTTTAAGGAGCATAACCAAGCAAATATCGCATCAGCCAGAAAAATGATCGGATGGATTACGAGAACTTTCAAATCCAGGGATCCCATCACAATGGTTGTACTCTTCAAGTCACTTGTGTTGTCCCGTCTCGAATACTGCTCAGTACTCACTTCCCCCTTCAGAGCAGGAGAGATTGCTGAAATAGAGGGTATACAGAGAACATATACGGCACGCATAGACGCAATAAAGCACCTAAATTACTGGGATCGTCTCAAAGCTCTCCAAATGTACTCACTAGAAAGAAGACGAGAGAGATATCAAATAATATACACCTGGAAGATACTGGAGAGCCAAGTACCAAATCTGCACAGTAAAATAACGACGTACTGGAGTGAACGATATGGAAGAAAATGCAGAATAGAACCAGTGAAGAGCAGAGGTGCCATAGGCACAATCAGAGAATTATCACCGGTGATAATGGGGCTGACACTGACCACCAGTGATAATGAGGCTGACACTGTCCACAGGTGATAATGGGGCTGACACTGACCACCAGTGATAATGGGGCTGACGCTACAGGTGATAATAGGGCTGACACTGATCACAGGTGATAATGGGGCTAACACTACAGGTGATAATGGGGCTAACACTGTCCACAGGTGATAATGGGGCTGACACTGACCACAGGTGATAATGGTGCTGACACTGACCACTGGTGATAATGGGGCTGACACTGACCACTGGTGATAATGGAGCTGACACTGACCACAGGTGATAATAGGGCTGACACTGACCACTGATGATAATGGGGCTGACACTGTCCACAGGTGATAATGGGGCTGACACTGACCACAGGTGATAATGGGGCTGACACTGACCATAGGTGATAATGGGGCTGACACTGACCACTGGTGATAATGGGGCTGACACTGACCACTGGTGATAATGGGGCTGACACTGACCACAGGTGATAATAGGGCTGACACTGACCACTGATGATAATGGGGCTGACACTGTCCACAGGTGATAATGGTGCTGACACTGACCACAGGTGATAATGGGGCTGACTGATCATAGGTGATAATCGGGCTGACACTTACTACAGGTAATAATGGGTCTGACAATGTCCACAGTTGATAATTGGGCTGACACTTTCCACAGGTGATAATGGGGCTGACACTGACCACAGCTGATAATGGAGCTGACACTGTCCACAGGTGATAATGGGGCTGACACTGACCACCAGTGATATGGGGCTGACACTGACCACAGGTGATAATGGAGCTGACACTGACCATAGGTGATAATGGAGCTGACATTGACCACGGGTGATAATGGGGCTGACACTGACCACCGGTGATAATGGGGCTGACACTGACCACCAATGATAATGGGGCTGACACTGATCACAGGTGATGATGGGGCTGACACCACCAGTGATAATAGGGCTGACACTACAGGTGATAATGGGGCTGCCACTGACCACCGTGATATTGGGGCTGACACTGACCACCAGTGATAATGGGGCTGACACTGACCACAGGTGATAATGGAGCTGGCAGTGTCCACAGGTGATAATGGGGCTGACACTGGCCTCAGGTGATAATGGGGCTGACACTGACCACAGGTGATAATGGGGATGACATTGACCACTGGTGATAATGGAGCTGACACTGACCACAGGTGATAATGGGGCTGACACTGACCACATGTGATAATGGGGCTGACACTGACCACAGGTGATAATGGGGCTGACACTGGCCACAGGAGATAATGAGGCTGGCACTGACCATAGGTGATAATAGGGCTGACACTACAGGTGATAATGGGGCTGACACTGACCACAGGTGATAATGGGGCTGACTCTGACCACAGGTGATAATGGGGCTGACACTGACCACAGATGATAACGGGGCTGACACTGACCACAGGTGATAATGGAGCTGACACTTATTACAGGTTATAATGGGGCTAACACTGTCCACAGGTGATAATGGGGCCGACACTGACCACAGGTGATAATGGGGCTGACACTGACCACAGGTGATAATGGTGCTGACACTGACCGCAGGTGATAATGGGGCTGACACTGACCACAGGTGATAATGGGGCTGACACTGACCACAGGTGATAATGGTGCTGACACTGACCGCAGGTGATAATGGGACTGACACTGACCACAGGTGATAATGGGGCCAGCACTGACCATAGGTGATAATGGGGCTGACACTTACTACAGGTGATAATGGGGCTGACACTGACCACAGGTGATAATGGGGCTGACACTGACCACAGGTGATAATGGGGCTGACACTGACCAGTGATAATGGGGCTGGCACTTACTACAGGTGATAATGGGGCTGACACTGGATCACTGGTGATAATGGGGCTAACACTAGCTACAGGTGATAATGGGGCTGACACTGGCCACAGGTGATAATGGGGCTGACACTGACTACAGGTGATAATGGGGCTGACACTGACCACTGGTGATAATGGGCTGACACCACTGGTGATAATGGGGCTGACACTGACCACAGGTGATAATAGGGCTGACACTGACCACTGATGATAATGGGGCTGACACTGTCCACAGGTGATAATGGGGCTGACACTGACCACCAGTGATAATATGGCTGACACTACAGGTGATAATGGGGCTGACACTGATCACAGGTGATAATGGGGCTGACACTTACTACAGGTGATAATGGGTCTGACACTGACCACAGGTGATAATGGGCTGACACTGACCACAGGTGATATAGAGCTGACACTGACCACTGATGATAATGGGGCTGGCACTTACTACAGGTGATAATGGGGCTGGCACTGACCACAGGTGATAATGGGCTGACACTGACCACATGTGATTATGGGGCTGACACTGACCACAGGTGATAATGGGGCTGACACTGACCATAGGTGATAATGGGGCTGACCACTTACCACAGGTGATAATGGGGCTGACACTGACCACAGGTGATAATGGGGCTGACACTGACCACAGGTGATAATGGGGCTGACACTGACCACAGGTGATAATGGGGCTGACACTGACCACAGGTGATAATGGGGCTGACACTGCTACAGGTGATAATAGGCTGACACTGTCCACAGGTGATAATGGGGCTGACACTGACCACAGTGATAATGGGGCTGACACTGCAGGTGATAATGGGGCTGACACTGATCACAGGTGATAATGGGGCTACACTACAGGTGATAATGGGGCTAACACTGTCCACAGGTGATAATGGGGCTGACACTGACCACAGGTGATAATGGGGCTGACACTGACCACTGGTGATAATGGGGCTGACACTGACCAANTGGATTGGTGAAATCTGGATTCCAAATTATAATTTATCTAGATGTGATAGAAAACTAGGTCAAATGGAGATAGGTCTGTATATTAAGAGGACCTGGTATGCACAGAACTACTAACTCAACTAATGAGGTGGTAGAGGTACTTGGAATTAAGGTAGAGAAACTAAACCTAATTATTATTCTAATATATAAACCGCCAGATACAACGGTTGAGGAATTCACAGAGCAGATGCACAAAATAGAGAACATACTTGATACCTAGCAAACCCAGCTCCAGATATTATCTTCCTTGGAGATTTCAATTTACCGAGTCTAAGATGGAGAATGGCAAACACAAATATCATAGCAGGGAATGACCCGGGAAATAACCAGCACAGGTCAGAGAACTTTTGAGATTCTGTGACAAATTCTTGCTCAATCAACAGATTACAGAACCAACTAGGAACGAAAAACACTAGACTTGATATTCACAAACAATGATGAACTAATCAGAGACATCACAATCTCAGATACTTCATACTCAGACCATAAGCTCATTGAAGTGCGAACTAGCATAAATAACGGTACTAGGTCTAAGAGACCCACAAGCGAGAAGGAATATTCAATCAATTCAATTTCAACAATAAGAGGATCAACTGGGAAAAAATAAAGGTAGACCTTGCAACCATTCAATGGGAGACGGTCTTAAGCGACAAAACTCCACACAGGGAATAGCTCAACTGACAGCTGAAGCTTACAAGGTCTGCTTGAAGCACGTGCCTATGAGGGGCAGAAAGAGGCCACTCTAGAAAGAGAACGCAGACGACTGTACAGGAGAAGGAAAAAAATAACGGAAATGCTTCGGCAGACACAACTATCACAAGCAAGGAAAATAAGTCTAAGCAGGGAGATCGAAGAATAGAACAAACGTTGAAGCGATCATATGATCTGAGGAAATGGAATTGGAACAGAAAGCTATACAAGAGATAAGGAAAAATCCTAAATATTTTTTCACATACGCAAAATCAAAATCGAAAACCTCGACCAGTATTGGACCGTTAATTACAAATGAAGGTACGTACACAGAGGACGACAAAGAGATTAGTGAAATTCTAAGAAGCCAGTATGAGGCTATGTTTAGCACACCAATAAACAACATGAAAGTTGATGACCCAGACAGCTTCTTTATGAATGACATTCAAGCTGCAGATAATATAACGGATATTACCACAAACTTGGAAGACTTTGAAAGAGAAATTGACAATATGCCTATGCACTCAGCTCCTGGGCCTGACTCATGAATTCAATATTCATAAAGAAATGTAAAGTACCAGTAGCGAGAGCACTCAGCGTAATGTGGAGAAAGAGCCTGGATACAGGGAAGATACCAGCAGCACTTAAATCTGCAGATATAGCTCCATTGCACAAGGGGGGAGTAAAGCCTTGGCAAAAATTATAGGCCAGTTGCACTAACATCACACATAATAAAAGTGTTTGAAAGAGTGATTAGGAATCAAATTTCTAGTTTATGGAAAACAATGAATTGCACAACCCAGGACAACATGGATTTAGAGCGGGAAGATCCTGTCTGTCACAGTTACTCAACCACTATGACAAAATCACAGAAGCCCTAGAAGAAAAGCAAAATGCAGATGTTGTATACACAGACTTTGCAAAGGCGTTCGACAAATGTGACCATGGGGTGATAGCTCACAAAATGAGGTCAATGGGAATAACTGGAAAAGTAGGACGCTGGATACTCAATTTCCTGTCGAACAGAACACAAAGAGTAACAGTCAATCAGATAAAATCGAGTCCAAGCGATGTTAAAAGCTCTGTACCTCAAGGTACAGTCCTTGCACCGCTACTGTTCCTTATTGTTCATATCTGATATAGACAAAAATACACGTCACAGCTTCGTGTCGTCCTTTGCAGATGACACAAAATCAGCATGAAAATTACCTCTGCTGAAGACATTGAAAACTACAAGCAGATGTCAACAAAGTTTTCGATTGGGCAGCAGAAAATAACATGATGTTTAACAGTGATAAATTTCAGGTACTCAGGTACGGCAAAAATGAGGATCTGAAACATAATACAGGGTACAAAACACAATCGAATCTTCCCATAGTAGAAAAACAGCATGTCAAGGATTTGAGAATAATGATGTCAGACAATCTAACGTTTAGGGAGCATAACCAAGCAAATATTGCATCAGCCAGAAAAATGATCGGATGGATTACGAGAACTTTCAAAATCCAGGGATCCCATCACAATGGTTGTACTCTTCAAGTCACTTGTGTTGTCCCGTCTCGAGTACTGCTCAGTACTCACTTCCCCTTTCAGAGCAGGAGAGATTGCTGAAATAGAGGGAATACAGAGAACATATACGGCACGCATAGACGACAAAGCACCTAAATTATTGGGATCGTCTCAAAGCTCTCCAAATGTACTCCCTAGAAAGGAGACGAGAGAGATACCAAATAATATACACATGGAAAATACTGGAGCGCCAGGTCCCAAATCTGCACAGTAAAATAACAACGTACTGGAGTGAACGATATGGAAGAAAATGCAAGATTGATCCAGTGAAGGCAGAGGTGCCATAGGCACAATCAGAGAGCACTGTATAAACATCAGAGGTCCGCGGTTGTTCAACGTCCTCCCAGCGACTATAAGAAATATTGCCGGAACAACCGTGGACATCTTCAAGTGAAAACTGAACTGTTTTCTAAGAGAAGTTCCGGACCAGCCGGGCTGTGGTGGGTATGTGGGCCTGTGGGCCGCTCCAAGCAACAGCCTGGTGGACCAAGCTCTCACAAGTCGAGCCTGGCCTCAGGCCGGGCTTGGGAAGTAGAAGAACTCCCAGAACCCCATTAACCAAAACCCCATCAACCAGGTACCACCCTGGAAACACAAACCGAAAATGTCTCTATTTTCCGCTTGTTACAACTTGTAATAAAGTTGTTACATCTTGGCTTAACGTGTTTATGACATATTAGAACGTTGTTACAACTTGCTATATTGGTTGTTATAACTGGTTAGGAAGTGTTAAAACTTGTTCGAACGTTGTACCAACGTCGTAGTTTCGGTGTGTGTTTGGCGGGCAACCACCTGCCAGTAGAGGGGGGCTCGAGCTTCAGGACCAGCACCAACCCCCCTGCCAGTAGAGGTGGGCTGGAGCTACAGGTCCAGTATCAATTCCCTACCAGTAGAGGAGGGTTAGAGCTTCAGGACCAGCACCAACCCCCCCCCTGCCAGTAGAGGGGGCTGAAGCTACAGGGCCAGCACCAACCCCCCTGCCAGTAGAGGGAAGCTGAAGCTACAGGAGCAGCACCATCCCCCCCCCTTGCTGGTAGAGGGCTGGAGCTACAGGTCCAGCACCATCCCCGCTGCCAGTGAGGGGGGCTGTAGCTACAGGTCCAGCACCAACCCCTGCCTGTAGAGGGGGGCTGGAGCTACAGGTCCAGCACCACTCCCTGCCAGTAGAGGGGGCTGGAGCTGTAGGTCCAGCACCAACCCCCTGTCAGTAGAGGGGGGCTGGAGCTACAGGTCCAGCACCAACCCCCTGGCAGTAGAGGGGGGCTGGAGCTACAGGTCCAGCACCAACTCCCTGCCAGTAGAGGGGGGCTGGAGCTGTAGGTCCAGCACCAACCCCCTGTCAGTAGAGGGGGGCTGGAGCTACAGGTCCAGCACCAACCACCTGCCAGTAGAGGGGGGCTGGAGCTTCAGGACCAGCGCCAACCACCTGCCAGTAGATGAGGGCTGGAGCTACAGGTCCAGCACCAACCCCCTGCCAGTAGAGGGGGGCTGATGCGACAGGTCCGGCACCAACCCCTTGCCAGTAGAGGGGGGCTGGATCTACAGGTCCAGTATCAATTCCCTACCAGTAGAGGATGGCTAGAGCTTCAGGACCAGCACCAACCCCCCCTGCCAGTAGAAGGGGGCTGAAGCTACAGGTCCAGCACCAACCATCTGTCAGTAGAGAGGGGGCTGGAGCTTCAGGACCAGCACCAACCCCCTGCCAGTAGAGGGGGGCTGGTACTACAGGTCCAGCACCTACCCCCTGCCAGTAGAGTGGGGCTGGAGCTACAGGTCCAGCACCAACCCCCTGCCAGTAGAGGGGGGCTGGAGCTACAGGTCCGAACCAACCCCCTGCCAGTAGAGGGGGGCTGGAGCTACAGGTCCAGCACCAACTTCCTGCCAGTAGAGGGGGGGGGGGTGGAGCTACAGGTCCAGCACCAACCCCCTGCCAGTAAAGGGTGGCTGGAGCTACAGGTCCAGCACCAACCCCCTGCCAGTAGAGGGGGGCTGGAGCTACAGGTCCAGAACACACCCCCTGCCAGTAGACGGGGGTGGAGCTACAGGTCCAGCACCAACTTCCTGCCAGTAGAGAGGGGGGGGGGGTGGAGCTACAGGTCCAGAACCAACCTGCCAGTAGAGGGGGGCTGGAGCTACAGGTCCAGAACAAACCCCTGCCAGTAGACGGGGCTGGAGCTACAGGTCCAGCACCAACTTCCTGCCAGTAGAGAGGGGGGGGGGCTGGAGCTACAGGTCCAGCACCAACCCCCTGCCAGTAGAGGGGGGCTGGAGCTACAGGTCAGAAACAACACCCTCCAGTAGAGGGGGGCTGGAGCTACAGGTCCAGCACAACCCCTGCCAGTAGAGGGGGCTGGAGCTACAGGTCCAGCACCAACCCCCTGCCAGTAGAGAGGCTGGAGCTACAGGTCAGAAACCAACACCCTGCCAGTAGAGGGGGGCTGGAGCTACAGGTCCAGCACCAACCCCTGCCAGTAGAGGGGGCTGGAGCTACAGGTCCAGTACCAACCCCCTGCCAGTAGAAAGGGGCTGGAGCTATAGGTCCAAACTTCAATCCCTGCCAGTAGAGGGGGGGCGAAGCTACAGGTCCAGCACCAACCTCCTGCCAGTAGGGGGGGGGCTGAGCTATATTTCCAGAGCAGAAATCCCCTGCCAGTAGAGGGGGGCTGGAGCTACAGGTACAGGACCAACCCCCTGCCAGTAGAGGGGGTGGAGATACAGGTCCAGCACTAACCCCCTGCCAGTAGAGGGGGGCTGGAGCTACAGTCCAGCACCAACCCCCTGCCAGTAGAGGGGGCTTGAGTACAGGTTCAGCACCAACCTCTTGCCAGTAGAGGGAGGGGGGCTGGACCTACAGGTCCAGCACCAACCCCCTGCCAGTAGAGGTGGGCTGGAGCTACAGGTCCAGCACCAACCCTTGCCAGTAGAGGTGGGCTGGAGCTACAGGTCGGAAACCAACCCCCTGCCAGTAGAGGGGGGCTGGAGCTACAGGTCCTGCACCAACCCTCTGCCAGTAGAGGGGGGCTGGAGCTACAGGTCCAGCACCAACCTCCTGCCAGTAGAGGGGGGCTGGAGCTACAGGTCCAGCACCTACCCTCTGCCAGTAGAGGGGGCTGGGGCTACAGGTCCAGCACCATCCCCCTGCCAGTAGAGGGGGGCTGGAGCTACATTTCCAGCACAACCCCCTGCCAGTAGAGGGGGGCCAGAGCTACAGGTATAGGACCAACCCCCTGCCAGTAGAGGGGGGCTGGAGCTACAGGTCCAGCACCAACCCCTGCCAGTAGAGGGGGGCTGAAGCTACAGGTCCAGCACCAACCCCCTGCCAGTAGAGGGGGGGCTGAAGCTACAGGTCCAGCACCAACCCCTTGCCAGTAGGTGCTTTCCTTGACTGGCTTCAGTTTATGTGTAGTGTAATGTGCTGATTGTGGTGAATGTGGTTGGTGTGGTTGACTGATAATGGGTCTCTCACTGACTAAAGGTGATAATCTGGCTGACATTGTCCACAGATGAAAATGGAACTGACACTGTCCACAGGTGATAATGGAGCTGACACTTTCCACAGATGATAATGGGGCTGACACTTTCCACAGGTGATAATGGAGCTGACACTGTCCACAGGTGATAATGGGGCTGACATTGACCACGGGTGATAATGGGCTGACATGACCACAGGTGATAATGGGGCTGACACTGTCCACAGGTGATAATGGGGTTGACACTGACCACAGGTGATAATGGAGCTGACATTGACCACGGGTGATAATGGGGCTGACACTGACCACCGGTGATAATGGGGCTGACACTGACCACCAATGATAATGGGGCTGACACTGACCACAGGTGATAATGGGGCTGACACTGACCACAGGTGATAATGGGGCTGACACCACAGGTTATAATCGGGCTGACACTGACCACCAGTGATAATGGGGCTGACACTACAGGTGATAATGGGGCTGACACTACAGGTGATAATGGGGCTGACACTAATCGAGTCCAAGCGATGTTAAAAGCTCTGTACCTCAAGGTACAGTCCTTGCACCGCTACTGTTCCTTATTCTCATATCTGATATAGACAAAAATACACGTCACAGCTTCGTGTCGTCCTTTGCAGATGACACAAAAATCAGCATGAAAATTACCTCGGCGGAAGACATTGAAAAACTACAAACAGATGTCAACAAAGTTTTCGATTGGGCAGCAGAAAATAATATGATGTTTAACAGTGATAAATTTCAGGTACTCAGGTACGGCAAAAATGAGGATCTGAAACATAATACAGGGTACAAAACACAATCAAATCTTCCCATAGTAGAAAAACAGCATGTCAAGGATTTGGGAATAATGTTGTCAGACGATCTAACGTTTAAGGAGCATAACCAAGCAAATATCGCATCAGCCAGAAAAATGATCGGATGGATTACGAGAACTTTCAAATCCAGGGATCCCATCACAATGGTTGTACTCTTCAAGTCACTTGTGTTGTCCCGTCTCGAATACTGCTCAGTACTCACTTCCCCCTTCAGAGCAGGAGAGATTGCTGAAATAGAGGGTATACAGAGAACATATACGGCACGCATAGACGCAATAAAGCACCTAAATTACTGGGATCGTCTCAAAGCTCTCCAAATGTACTCACTAGAAAGAAGACGAGAGAGATATCAAATAATATACACCTGGAAGATACTGGAGGGCCAAGTACCAAATCTGCACAGTAAAATAACGACGTACTGGAGTGAACGATATGGAAGAAAATGCAGAATAGAACCAGTGAAGAGCAGAGGTGCCATAGGCACAATCAGAGAATTATCACCGGTGATAATGGGGCTGACACTGACCACCAGTGATAATGAGGCTGACACTGTCCACAGGTGATAATGGGGCTGACACTGACCACCAGTGATAATGGGGCTGACGCTACAGGTGATAATAGGGCTGACACTGATCACAGGTGATAATGGGGCTAACACTACAGGTGATAATGGGGCTAACACTGTCCACAGGTGATAATGGGGCTGACACTGACCACAGGTGATAATGGTGCTGACACTGACCACTGGTGATAATGGGGCTGACACTGACCACTGGTGATAATGGAGCTGACACTGACCACAGGTGATAATAGGGCTGACACTGACCACTGATGATAATGGGGCTGACACTGTCCACAGGTGATAATGGGGCTGACACTGACCACAGGTGATAATGGGGCTGACACTGACCATAGGTGATAATGGGGCTGACACTGACCACTGGTGATAATGGGGCTGACACTGACCACTGGTGATAATGGGGCTGACACTGACCACAGGTGATAATAGGGCTGACACTGACCACTGATGATAATGGGGCTGACACTGTCCACAGGTGATAATGGTGCTGACACTGACCACAGGTGATAATGGGGCTGACTGATCATAGGTGATAATCGGGCTGACACTTACTACAGGTGATAATGGGTCTGACACTGTCCACAGTTGATAATTGGGCTGACACTTTCCACAGGTGATAATGGGGCTGACACTGACCACAGCTGATAATGGAGCTGACACTGTCCACAGGTGATAATGGGGCTGACACTGACCACCAGTGATAATGGGGCTGACACTGACCACAGGTGATAATGGAGCTGACACTGACCATAGGTGATAATGGAGCTGACATTGACCACGGGTGATAATGGGGCTGACACTGACCACCGGTGATAATGGGGCTGACACTGACCACCAATGATAATGGGGCTGACACTGATCACAGGTGATGATGGGGCTGACACCACCAGTGATAATAGGGCTGACACTACAGGTGATAATGGGGCTGCCACTGACCACCGGTGATATTGGGGCTGACACTGACCACCAGTGATAATGGGGCTGACACTGACCACAGGTGATAATGGAGCTGGCAGTGTCCACAGGTGATAATGGGGCTGACACTGGCCTCAGGTGATAATGGGGCTGACACTGACCACAGGTGATAATGGGGATGACACTGACCATTGGTGATAATGGAGCTGACACTGACCACAGGTGATAATGGGGCTGACACTGACCACATGTGATAATGGGGCTGACACTGACCACAGGTGATAATGGGGCTGACACTGGCCACAGGAGATAATGAGGCTGGCACTGACCATAGGTGATAATGGGGCTGACACTACAGGTGATAATGGGGCTGACACTGACCACAGGTGATAATGGGGCTGACACTGACCACAGGTGATAATGGGGCTGACACTGACCACAGATGATAATGGGGCTGACACTGACCACAGGTGATAATGGAGCTGACACTTATTACAGGTTATAATGGGGCTAACACTGTCCACAGGTGATAATGGGGCCGACACTGACCACAGGTGATAATGGGGCTGACACTGACCACAGGTGATAATGGTGCTGACACTGACCGCAGGTGATAATGGGGCTGACACTGACCACAGGTGATAATGGGGCTGACACTGACCACAGGTGATAATGGTGCTGACACTGACCACAGGTGATAATGGTGCTGACACTGACCGCAGGTGATAATGGGGCTGACACTGACCACAGGTGATAATGGGGCTGACACTGACCACAGGTGATAATGGTGCTGACACTGACCGCAGGTGATAATGGGGCTGACACTGACCACAGGTGATAATGGGGCCAGCACTGACCATAGGTGATAATGGGGCTGACACTTACTACAGGTGATAATGGGGCTGACACTGACCACAGGTGATAATGGGGCTGACACTGACCACAGGTGATAATGGGGCTGACACTGACCAGTGATAATGGGGCTGGCACTTACTACAGGTGATAATGGGGCTGACACTGATCACTGGTGATAATGGGGCTGACACTAGCTACAGGTGATAATGGGGCTGACACTGGCCACAGGTGATAATGGGGCTGACACTGACTACAGGTGATAATGGGGCTGACACTGACCACTGGTGATAATGGGCTGACACCACTGGTGATAATGGGGCTGACACTGACCACAGGTGATAATAGGGCTGACACTGACCACTGATGATAATGGGGCTGACACTGTCCACAGGTGATAATGGGGCTGACACTGACCACCAGTGATAATGGGGCTGACACTACAGGTGATAATGGGGCTGACACTGATCACAGGTGATAATGGGGCTGACACTTACTACAGGTGATAATGGGTCTGACACTGACCACAGGTGATAATGGGGCTGACACTGACCACAGGTGATAATAGAGCTGACACTGACCACTGATGATAATGGGGCTGGCACTTACTACAGGTGATAATGGGGCTGGCACTGACCACAGGTGATAATGGGGCTGACACTGACCACATGTGATTATGGGGCTGACACTGACCACAGGTGATAATGGGGCTGACACTGACCATAGGTGATAATGGGGCTGACACTACAGGTGATAATGGGGCTGACACTGACCACAGGTGATAATGGGGCTGACACTGACCACAGGTGATAATGGGGCTGACACTGACCACAGGTGATAATGGGGCTGACACTGACCGCAGGTGATAATGGGGCTGACACTTGCTACAGGTTATAATAGGGCTGACACTGTCCACAGGTGATAATGGGGCTGACACTGACCACCAGTGATAATGAGGCTGACACTGTCCACAGGTGATAATGGGGCTGACACTGACTACCAGTGATAATGGGGCTGACGCTGCAGGTGATAATGGGGCTGACACTGATCACAGGTGATAATGGGGCTAACACTACAGGTGATAATGGGGCTAACACTGTCCACAGGTGATAATGGGGCTGACACTGACCACAGGTGATAATGGTGCTGACACTGACCACTGGTGATAATGGGGCTGACACTGACCACTGGTGATAATGGAGCTGACACTGACCACAGGTGATAATAGGGTTGACACTGACCACTGATGGTAATGGGGCTGGCACTTACTACTGGTGATAATGGGGCTGACACTGACCACAGGTGATAATGGGGCTGACACTGATCACAGGTGATAATGTGACTGACACTGACTAACGGTGATAATGGGGCTGACACTGACCAGCAGTGATAATGGGGCTGACACTGACCACACATGATAATGGGGCTGACACTTATTGCAGGTTATAATGGGCTGACACTGTCCACAGGTGATAATGGGGCTGACACTGACCACCAGTGATAATGGGGCTGGCACTTCATTTGATAATGGGGTTGACACTGATCACAGGTGATAATGGGGCTGACACTGGCCACAGGTGATAATGGGGCTGACACTGACCATAGGTGATAATGGGGCTGACACTGACCACAGGTGATAATGGGGCTGACACTGACCACAGGTGATAATGGGGCTGACACTGACCACAGGTGAATGGGGCTGACACTGACCGCAGGTGATAATGGGGCTGACACTTGCTACAGGTTATAATAGGGCTGACACTGTCCACAGGTGATAATGGGGCTGACACTGACCACCAGGATAATGAGGCTGACACTGACCACTGGTGATAATGGGGCTGACACTGACCACTGGTGATAATGGGGCTGACCCTGACCACAGGTGATAATAGGGCTGACACTGACCACTGATGATAATGGGGCTGGACACTGTCCACAGGTGATAATGGGGCTGACTGATCACAGGTGATAATGGGGCTGACACTACAGGTGATAATGGGTCTGACACTGTCCACTGTTGATAATTGGGCTGACACTTTCCACAGGTGATAATGGGGCTGACACTGACCACAGCTGATAATGGAGCTGACACTGTCCACAGGTGATAATGGGGCTGACACTGAACCAGTGATAATGGGGCTGACACTGACCACAGGTGATATGGAGCTGACACTGACCATAGGTGATAAGGAGCTGACATTGACCACGGGTGATAATGGGGCTGACACTGACCACCGGTGATAATGGGGCTGACACTGACCACAATGATAATGGGGCTGACACTGATCACAGGTGATGATGGGGCTGACACCACCAGTGATAATAGGGCTGACACTACAGGTGATAATGGGGCTGCCACTGACACCGGTGATTTTGGGGCGGACACTGACCACCAGTGATAATGGGGCTGACACTGACCACAGGTGATAATGGAGCTGGCAGTGTCCACAGGTGATAATGGGGCTGACACTGGCCTCAGGTGATAATGGGGATGACACTGACCACTGGTGATAATGGGGCTGACACTGACATAGGTGATAATGGGGCTGACACTACAGGTGATAATGGGGCTGGACACTGACCACAGGTGATAATGGGGCTGACACTGACCACAGGTGATAATGGGGCTGACACTGACCACAGGTGATAATGGGGCTGACACTGACCGCAGGTGATAATGGGCTGACACTTGCTACAAGTTATAATAGGGCTGACACTGTCCACAGGTGATAATGGGGCTGACACTGACCACCAGTGATAATGAGGCTGACACTGTCTACAGCTGATAATGGGGTGCTGACACTGACTACCAGTGATAATGGGGCTGACGCTGCAGGTGATAATGGGTGACACTGATCACAGGTGAATGGGGCTAACACTACAGGTGATAATGGGCTAACACTGTCCACAGGTGATAATGGGGGCTGACACTGACCACAGGTGATAATGGTGCTGACACTGAGCACTGGTGATAAGGGGCTGACACTGACCACGGTGATAATTGAGCTGACACTGACCACAGGTGATAATAGGGTTGACACTGACCACTGATGGTAATGGGGCTGGCACTTACTTCTGGTGATAAACAGAATAGGTTGTAAAAGCATCGATGCCCACGATGCTTTTTATTCCTCACCAATGCCTATCCCTTCCGAGGCTAACCTACTTCCTGAGGTGCGCTCCATCTTACGACAACCGAAAGCTTGAAGATTATGACCTCTTACTGAAGACCATGCTGGAAAAAGTTGTTAACCTTTCCCTCAACGAATGCCAGTGGAAACAAGCCACTCTCCTGTTAGGCTCGGTGGCTTGGATGTGTCCGCACCGCCACCCATATTGCTTTCCCAGCCTTCCTGTCTTCCTCCTCAGCATCAGATGACCTGGTTAAGGAAATTCTACCTGACACCCTGAGGATGTAGCGGGGATACAGGACCCCCACTACACGGAATGCGACACGAAAGGGGGTGCCATGGCAGACCCAGCACTCAGACCAGCCATGCCAAAAGCCAGAAACAATCCAGTGGGACAGCCCCATTGCAGACAAAGAAGCCACAGCTTTGCTGGAGGCAGCAACAACCCCCAGTGATCGTGCACGTCACAGCTGTGCAGGCTCCCCATGCAGGGAACTTCCTTTTGGCAGTACCTATGTCTGCGACAGGCACACGTCTTGATCCGCAGGAGCTCCGTATTGCAGTCGCTCTCCGTCTTGCTGCCCTATCCACACCATTCAGAGTGTATTTGCGGCGAGACAGATGTGACGAATATGGATTGCATGGCCTGCACTGTGGAAAATCTGATGGTGGCACACTAGGCACGAGGAACACGACATCATTAAAAGAAGCCTGCCTCTGCTCAGTGTCCAGCGGAGAGAGAGCCCGGAACCTACTGAACCGTGACTCTGTTAGCTTTGCCGGCTGACCAGACGGAATCACACTGCGTCCGTGGAAGGGTGGCAGACAGTTGGCATGGGAC
>WNGS01169303.1:72239-82239 GCA_020271785.1 Procambarus virginalis
AATGGGGCTGACACTGGCCACCAGGTGATAATGGGGCTGACACTGACCACAGGTGATAATGGGGCTGACACTTACTACAGGTGATAATGCGGCTGACACTGATCACAGGTGATAATGGGGTGACACTACAGGTGATAATGGGTCTGACACTGTCCACAGTTGATAATTGGGCTGACACTTACTACAGGTGATAATGGGGCTGACACTGACCACAGCTGATAATGGAGCTGACACTGTCCACAGGTGATAATGGGGCTGACACTGACCACCAGTGATAATAGGGCTGGCACTGACCACAGGTGATAATGGAGCTGACACTGACCACAGGTGATAATTGAGCTGACATTGACCATGGGTGATAATGGGGCTGACACTGACCACCGGTGATAATGGGGCTGACACTGACCACCAATGATAATAGGGCTGACACTGACCACAGGTGATAATGGAGCTGACACTGACCACCAGTGATTATGGGGCTGACACTACAGGTGATAATGGGGCTGACACTGACCTCCGGTGATAATGGGGCTGACACTGACCACAGGTGATAGTGGGGCTGACAATGACCACAAGTGATAATGGGGCTGGCACTGACCACTTGTGATAATGGGGCTGACACTTACTACAGGTGATAATGGGACTGACACTGACCACAGGTGATAATGGGGCTGACACTGACCGCAGGTGATAATGGGGCTGACACTGACCACAAGTGATAATGGGGCTGACACTGACCACCAGTGATAATGGGGCTGACACTGACCACCAGTGATAATGGGGCTGACACTGACCACAGGTGATAATGGAGCTTGCACTGTCCACAGGTGATAATGGGGCTGACACTGGCCTTAGGTGATAATGGGGCTGACACTGACCACAGGTGATAATAGGGCTGACACTGACCACTGATGATAATGGGGCTGGCACTTACTACTGGTGATAATGGGGCTGACACTGACCACAGGTGATAATGGGGCTGACACTGAAGACAGGTGATAATGGGGATGACACTGATCACAGGGGATAATGGGGCTGACACTGTCCACAGGTGATAATGGGGCTGACACTGACCACCAGTGATAATGGGGCTGACACTGACCACAGGTGATAATGGAGCTGACACTGACCACAGGTGATAATGGAGCTGACATTGACCACGGGTGATAATGGGGCTGACACTGACCACCGGTGATAATGGGGCTGACACTGACCACCAATGATAATGGGGCTGACACTGACCACAGGTGATAATGGGGCTGACACTTCAGGTGATAATGGGGCTGACACTGACCACCGGTGATAATGGGGCTGACACTGACCACCAGTGATAATGGGGCTGACACTGACCACAGGTGATAATGGAGCTGCCACTGTCCACAGGTGATAATGGGGCTGACACTGGCCTCAGGTGATAATGGGGCTGACACTGACTACAGTTGATAATGGGGCTGATACTGACCACTCGTGATAATGGGGCTGACACTGACCACAGGTGATAATAGGGGTGACACTGACCACTGACGATAATGGGGCTGACACTACTGGTGATAATGGAGCTGACACTGACCACAGGTGATAATTGGGCTGACACTGACCACAGGTGATAATAAGGCTGACACTGTCCACAGGTGATAATGGGGCTGACACTGACCACAGGTGATAATGGGACTGACACTGACCACAGGTGATAATAGGGCTGACACTGACCACAGGTGATTATGGGGCTGACACTGACCATAGGTGATAATGGGGCTGACACTACAGGTGATAATGGGGCTGACACTGACCACAGGTGATAATGGGGCTGACACTGATAACAGGTGATAATGGGGCTGACAGTGACCACAGGTGATAATGGGGCTGACACTGCAGGTTATAATGGGGCTAACACTGTCCACAGGTGATAATGGGGCTGACACTGACCACCAGTGATAAAGGGGCTGACACTACAGGTTATAATGGGGCTGACACTGTCCACAGGTGATAATGGGGCTGACACTGACCACCTGTGATAATGTGGCTGACACTACAGGTGATAATGGGGCTGACACTGATCACAGGTGATAATGGGGCTGACACTACATGTGATAATGGGGCTGACACTGACCACTGGCGATAATGGGGCTGACACTGACCACAGGTGACAATTGTGCTGACACTGACCACTGGCGATAATGGGGCTGACACTGACCACTGGTGATAATGGGGCTGACACTGACCACAGGTGATAATAGGGCTGACACTAACCACTGATGATAATGGGGCTGGCACTTACTACTGGTGATAATGGGGCTAACACTGACCATAGGTGATAATGGTACTGACACTGAAGACAGGTGATAATGGGGTTGACACTGATCACAGGGGATAATGGGGCTGACACTGGCCACAGGTGATAATGGGTCTGACACTGGCCACAGGTGATAATGGGACTGACACTGACCACAGGTGATAATGAGGCTGACACTGACCACAGGTGATAATAGAGCAACCACTTATTACAGGTTATAATGGGGCTGACACTGTCCACAGGTGATAATGGGGCTGACACTGACCACAGGTGATAATGGGGCTGACACTGACCACAGGTGATAATGGGGCTGACACTGACCACAGGTGATAATGGGGCTGACACTGACCACAGGTGATAATGGGGCTGGCACTGACCGTAGGTGATAATGGGGCTGACACTACAGGTGATAATGGGGCTGACACTGACCTCCGGTGATAATGGGGCTGACACTGACCACAGGTGATAATGGGGCTGACACTGACCACAGATGATAATGGGGCTGATACTGACCACTGGTGATAATGGAGCTGACACTTACTACAGGTGATAATGGGACTGACACTGACCACATGTGATAATGGGGCTGACACTGACCGCAGGTGATAATGGGGCTGACACTGACCACAAGTGATAATGGGGCTGACACTGACCACCAGTGATAATGGGGCTGACAGTGACCACTTGTGATAATGGGGCTGACACTGACCACAGGTGATAATGGGGCTGACACTGACCACAGGTGATAATGGAGCTGACACTGACCACAGGTCAGTGGGGCTGACACTGACCACAGGTGATAATGGGGCTGACACTGACCACAGGTGATAATGGGGCTGACACTGACCACAGGTGATAATGGGGCTGGCACTGATCATAGGTGATAATGGGGCTGACACTTACTACAGGTGATAATGGGGCTGACACTGACCACAGGTGATAATGGGGCTGACACTGACCACAGGTGATATTGGGGCTGACACTGACCACAGATGATAATGGGGCTGACACTGACCACAGGTGATAATGGAGCTGACACTTATTACAGGTTATAATGGGGCTGACACTGTCCACAGGTGATAATGGGGCTGACACTGACCACAGGTGATAATGGGGCTGACACTGACCACAGGTACAAACCGCCAGATGCAACGGCTGAGGAATTCACAGAACAGATAAACAAAATAGAGAATAGCCTTGATAATTTGGAGAACCCGATACCTGATATTATCTTCCTAGGTGACTTCAACTTGCCTAGTCTCGGGTGGAAAATAGCAAACAATAATATTATACCAGGAAATCTATCAGGACCTAACCAACCACAGATTAGAGAACTACTTAGATTCTGTGACAAATTTTCACTCAGTCAGCAGATATCGGAGCCAACGAGAAATGAAAATATTTCAGATTTGGTCTTTACGAACAATGAAGACATTATCAGAGACATTACGATATCAGATACCACATATTCAGATCACAAGCTCATTGAAGTGCAAACGACCATCAATACTCAGAATAGACCTAAAACGTTGATAAAGCGAGAGGGGCTATTCAGAAAATTCAATTTTAATAATAAAAGGATAGACTGGGAGATAATAAACAGGGAACTTACAAACATTCCATGGGAAACTGTTTTAAGTAATACAAGTCCTACAGAAGGAATAGAAAAACTGACTGCGGAAGCGTATCAAGTCTGTCTGAAACATGTTCCCTTGAGGAAAGCCAGAAAGAGATCTAACGTAGAAAGAGAACGCAGACGACAGTATAAACGCAGGAAAAAAATAACAGAACTGCTTATGCAGACACGAATTTCCCGTCAAAGAAGGAATAATTTAAATAGGGAGATTGAAGAAATCGAGCGGAAATTGAAACACTCATATGAAACTGAAGAAAGGCAGTTAGAACAGAAAGCAATTCAGGAAATAAAGAAAAATCCAAAATATTTCTTCTCATATGCGAAATCAAAAGCAAAAACCACTGCCAGTATTGGACCTATTCGTACAAGTGAAGGTTCATACACGGAGGATGACAAAGAAATTAGTGAAATCCTAAAAAACCAGTATGAGGACATGTTTAGCACTCCAATAAACAACATGAAAGTGGAAGATCCAGATAATATCTTTATGCGTTATATTCAAACCCCTGTAAATATAACTGATATCAACACGAGCGCACTAAATTTTGAAAGAGAAATTGAAAACATGCCCATGCATGCCCATGTCCAGACTCATGGAATTCAATATTTATAAAGAAATGCAAAGTGCCGGTAGCACAGGCACTCAGTATAGTGTGGAGGAAGAGCTTGGACACGGGGGAGATATCAGATGCACTTAAAGTAGCAGACATAGCCCCTCTACACAAGGGAGGGAGCAAAGCATTGGCAAAGAATTATAGACCAGTTGCACTAACATCGCACATCATAAAAGTATTTGAGAGAGTGATTAGGAGTCAGGTCACCAATTTCATGGAGACCAATGACCTTCACAACCCAGGCCAACATGGATTTCGAGCGGGAAGATCGTGCCTCTCACAGCTACTTGAGCACTACGACAAAGTCACTGAGGCATTAGAAGAAAAACAGAATGCTGATGTGATATACACGGACTTCGCAAAGGCTTTCGATAAATGTGACCATGGCGTGATAGCACACAAAATGAAGTCAATGGGAATAACCGGTAAAGTAGGACGCTGGATACTCAGTTTTCTGTCAAACAGGACTCAGCGAGTAACGGTCAACCATATAAAATCTAGTCCAAGTGCAGTTAAAAGCTCTGTACCTCAGGGTACAGTCCTTGCACCGCTGCTTTTCCTTATTCTCATATTAGATATAGACAAAAATACAAGTCACAGCTTCGTATCATCCTTTGCAGATGACACAAAAATCAGTATGAAAATTACCTCGGCTGAAGACATTGAAAAACTTCAAGCTGATATTAATAAAGTTTTCGACTGGGCATCAGAAAATAACATGATGTTTAACAGTGATAAATTCCAGGTACTCAGGTACGGTAAAAATGAGGACCTTAAACATAATACAGAGTACAAAACACAATCAAATGTACCCATAGTAGGAAAACAGCATGTAAAGGATTTGGGAATAATAATGTCTGACGACCTAACGTTTAAGGAGCATAACCAAGCAAATATTGCGTCAGCCAGAAAAATGATAGGATGGATTACGAGAACTTTCAAATCCAGGGATCCCATCACAATGGTTGTACTCTTCAAGTCACTTGTGTTGTCCCGTCTTGAGTATTGCTCAGTACTCACTTCCCCATTCAGAGCAGGAGAGATTGCTGAAATAGAGGGTATACAGAGAACATATACGGCACGCATAGACGCAATAAAGCACCTAAATTACTGGGATCGTCTCAAAGCTCTCCAAATGTACTCACTAGAAAGAAGACGAGAGAGATATCAAATAATATACACCTGGAAGATACTGGAGGGCCAAGTACCAAATCTGCACAGTAAAATAACGACGTACTGGAGTGAACGATATGGAAGAAAATGCAGAATAGAACCAGTGAAGAGCAGAGGTGCCATAGGCACAATCAGAGAACACTGTATAAACATCAGAGGTCCGCGGTTGTTCAACGTCCTTCCAGCAAGCATAAGAAATATTGCCGGAACAACCGTGGACATCTTCAAGAGGAAACTAGATTTGTTCCTCCAAGGAGTGCCGGACCAACCGGGCTGTGGTGGGTATGTGGGCCTGCGGGCCGCTCCAAGCAACAGCCTAGTGGACCAACTCTCACAAGTCAAGCCTGGCCTCGGGCCGGGCTTGGGGAGTAGAAGAACTCCCAGAACCCCATCAACCAGGTATCAACCAGGTATACAGGTGATATGGGGCTGACACGTACCACAGGTGATAATGGGGCTGACACTGTCCACAGGTGATAATGGGCTACACTGTCCACAGGTGATAATGGAGCTGACACGTACCACAGGTGATAATGGGGCTGACACTGTCCACAGGTGATAATGGGGCTGACACGTACCACAGGTGATAATGGGGCTGACACTGACCACAGGTGATAATGGGCTGACACTGTCCACAGGTGATAATGGGGCTGACACTGACCACAGGTGATAATGGGGCTGACACTGTCCACAGGTGATAATGGGGCTGACACTGACCACAGGTGATAATGGGGCTGACACTGTCCACAGGTGATAATGAGGCTGACACTGACCACAGGTGATAATGGGGCTGACACTGGTCACAGGTGATAATGGGGCTGACACTGACCACAGGTGATAATGGGGCTATCACTGTCCACAGGTTGAGGACCTCCGCAGGATGAGGGAGCCGTCAAGAGGCTGGTGGAGGCTGGCCGGGTGTTGGCCGTCCAGGAAGACCAAGATGGCCGCCGCTCCGCCAGGATAACTCTACAAGACGGACAGCTGTACCTCCACCCACTCCTGCGTCAGCCCACGGCCGCCCACGCCCACACCCTCCAGGTTACTTTATTACACCCACTTGTCTTACTGACATTACTGACTTACTGAGTTATGATAACTAATATGATAACATTTTGTTATAAAGTTATCAGCATGATTTATTACATTTCCTGCAGGAGAGTGAGGTTGTGGGCGTGCTGGAGCCCTCCTGCACCCTGGCGTTCCTTGACCTCGGGTGGGCGGGGTCAACAAGAGGGCGGGTCACCATCCGGCTGACCCCTGACACTCCGCTGGCCAGACAGTTTGTGTTGTTGTGTACGGGCCAGCGGGGCCACACCTACCGCAACACTAAACTGTTGTGGGTGGGGAACAAGGGTCAGCCGGGGGAGTGGGTGGGGGGCGGAGACTACGAGAGTAATGATGGTGAGGGAGGAGCCCCACTGCTGCCTGACCTCCAGGGGCAGTACCGGGGGTCAGGCCGGGCAGGAGCTGTGTTGTGCTGCGATGATCCGGGGGATCCCTGCAGTGCCCAGTTCATCATCACCACCAGGGACCGCCAGGGTCGTGACCAGTGGTCATATGTCTTCGGTGATGTGGTGAGCGGCCTGGATGTGGTGAGGGCAGCAGTCAACCACAGTGACATTACGGAGGTGACTGTGGTGGACTGTGGTGTTGTGCTGCCACTCTAGTTCACTGTACCATCACCATCACTACTGTGGTGTTGTGCTGCCACTCTAGTTCACTGTACCACCACCATCACTACTGTGGTGTTGTGCTGCCACTCTAGTTCACTGTACCACCACCATCACTACTGTGGTGTTGTGCTGCCACTCTAGTTCACTGTACCATCACCATCACTACTGTGGTGTTGTGCTGCCACTCTAGTTCACTGTACCACCATCATCACTACTGTGGTGTTGTGCTGCCACTCTAGTTCACTGTACCACCACCATCACTACTGTGGTGTTGTGCTGCCACTCTAGTTCACTGTACCGCCACTACTGTAGTGTTATGCTGCCACTCTAGTTCACTGTACCACCACCATCATTACGTGGTGTTGTGCGGCCACTCTAGTTCACTGTACCACCACCATCACTACTGTGGTGTTGTACTGCCACTCTAGTTCACTGTACCATCACCATCACTACTGTGGTGTTGTGCTGCCACTCTAGTTCACTGTACCATCACTACTGTGGTGTTGTGCTGCCACTCTAGTTCACTGTACCATCACCATCACTACTGTGATGTTGTGCTGCCACTCTAGTTCACTGTACCATCACTACTGTGGTGTTGTGCTGCCACTCTAGTTCACTGTACCATCACCATCACTACTGTGGTGTTGTGCTGCCACTCTAGTTCACTGTACCACTACCATCACTACTGTAGTGTTGTGCTGCCACTCTAGTTCACTGTACTATCACTACTGTGGTGTTATGCTGCCACTCTAGTTCACTGTACCATCACTACTGTGGTGTTGTGCTGCCACTCTAGTTCACTGTACTATCACTACTGTGGTGTTGTGCTGCCACTCTAGTTCACTGTACCATCACTACTGTGGTGTTGTGCTGCCACTCTAGTTCACTGTACCATCACCATCACTACTGTGGTGTTGTGCTGCCACTCTAGTTCACTGTACCATCACTACTGTGGTGTTGTGCTGCCACTCTAGTTCACTGTACCATCACCATCACTACTGTGGTGTTGTGCTGCCACTCTAGTTCACTGTACCATCACTACTGTGGTGTTATGCTGCCACTCTAGTTCACTGTACTATCACTACTGTGGTGTTGTGCTGCCACTCTAGTTCACTGTACCACCACCATCACTACTGTGGTGTTATGCTGCCACTCTAGTTCACTATACCACCACCATCACTACTGTGGTGTTGTGCTGCCACTCTAGTTCACCGTACTATCACTACTGTGGCATTGTGCTGCCACTCTAGTTCACTGTACCACCACCATCACTACTGTGGTGTTGTGCTGCCACTCTAGTTCACTGTACCACCACCATCACTACTGTGGTGTTGTGCTGCCACTCTAGTTCACTGTACCACCACCATCACTACTGTGGTGTTGTGCTGCCACTCTAGTTCACTGTACCATCACAATCACCATCACTCTTGCATCACCATGGACAGCGTGTTTTGATGACAATGTAATCCTTTATCACTATATCATCATAACTTCACTATCTTTCGTATTTAACACTTTGGTATTTATACTTTGGTATCATATACCTGAAAATCACGGCTGTATCACCATCTTATCTTGAGGTTATCTTGAGATGATTTCGGGGCTTTAGTATCCCCGCGGCCCGGTCCTCGACCAGGCCTCCACCCCCAGGAAGCAGCCCGTGACAGCTGGCTAACACCCAGGTACCTATTTTACTGCTAGGTAACAGGGACATAGGGTGAAAGAAACTCTGCCCATTGTTTCTCGCCGGCGCCTGGGATCGAACCCGGGACCACAGGATCACAAGTCCAGTGTGCTGTCCGCTCGGCCGACCGGCTCCCTTCGAGCACCATCAGTGCTATATCTTCTCAGTATTGTAACCTATCATTGCTGTATCACTATAGCTTCACTATCACCTCTATTTATCACCATCACCTCAGGGCCCACACTTGGGGTCATATACTGACCATGTTGAGTAACAAATTGTTGGTGTCACCATATGACAGCTGTTGTCACTGTTATATCACCAACAGCTCACTATCATATAACACTATCACTGCTACTCCAACATCATTTCACTTTCACTGCATTATCACCTCACACTGATATATTTCCTCCTTACATTTATTGATATATCACTATCACTGCTACAGCACCACTACCTCACCATCACTGCTATATCACCATCACTGTCATATCACCATCACTGCTATATCACCACTATACTATCACTGATATATATATATATATATATATATATATATATATATATATATATATATATATATATATACTGTACTATATAAATATATATGTGACTATATATGTCACTGTGGTTGACTGCAATGTGTCAACTTTGTGAAAGAGAAAACATGCACTCTCTTGAACATTATATTATAGAATGTCCCATATTGACTGACTTTCGCCCTCCTGGGCTAAGGTATGCTTAACTGTGTAATTACTATATGAGTACTGGAACACTCAGATGATATATTGGACTTGTACTTAAGATTAACCATGTAATGTATCAATTATACAATGTATGTGATGTAACTATATAACCTGAGCTTGTAAAAGCACCTTAATCACCTTCAGTGATTAAGTGCTTAATTGCACACTAGTTTCTCTG
>WNGS01169303.1:84739-89414 GCA_020271785.1 Procambarus virginalis
TGATCATTCAGAACACCAGAAAGCAGAGAGAGATACCAGAGAACCAGGAATGAGTACGTCAGGGTGAGAAGAGAAGCAGAGAAAAGTTTTGAAAATGATATAGCAAACAAAGCCAAGACCGAACCAAAGCTACTCCACAGTCACATCAGAAGGAAAACAACAGTGAAAGAACAGGTAATGAAACTTAGAACAGGCGTGGATAGGTATACAGAGAATGACAAAGAGGTGTGTGAAGAACTCAACAAGAGGTTCCAGGAGCTCTTCACAATAGAACAAGGTGAGGTCACTGTGCTAGGAGAAAGAGAGGTAAACCAGGCGGACTTGAAAGAGTTCGAAATTACGAGAGAGGAGGTCAAGAGACACCTGCTGGATCTGGATGTTAGAAAAGCTGTTGGGCCAGACGGGATCTCACCCTGGATACTGAGAGAGTGTGCAGAGGCACTTTGCTTGCCACTCTCCATAGTGTATAGTAAGTCACTGGAGACGGGAGACCTACCAGAAATATGGAAGACGGCGAATGTGGTCCCAATATACAAAAAGGGCGACAGGCAAGAGGCACTGAACTACAGGCCAGTGTCCTTGACTTGTATACCATGCAAGGTGATGGAGAAGATCGTGAGAAAAAACCTGGTAACACATCTGGAGAGAAGGGACTTCGTGACAAATCGCCAACATGGGTTCAGGGAGGGTAAATCTTGCCTTACAGGCTTGATAGAATTCTACGATCAGGTGACAAAGATTATGCAATAAAGAGAGGGCTGGGCGGACTGCATTTTCTTGGATTGTCGGAAAGCCTTTGACACAGTACCGCATAAGAGGCTGGTAGATAAGCTGGAGAGACAGGCAGGTGTAGCTGGTAAGGTGCTCCAGTGGATAAGGGAGTACCTAAGCAATAGGAAGCAGAGAGTTACGGTGAGGGGTGAGACCTCCGATTGGCATGAGGTCACCAGTGGAGTCCCACAGGGCTCTGTACTCGGTCCTATCTTGTTTCTGATATATGTAAATGATCTCCCGGAAGGTATCGATTCATTTCTCTCAATGTTTGCGGACGATGCCAAAATTATGAGAAGGATTAAAACAGAAGAGGACTGTTTGAGGCTTCAAGAAGACCTAGACAAGCTGAAGGAATGGTCGAACAAATGGTTGTTAGAGTTTAACCCAACCAAATGTAATGTAATGAAGATAGGTGTAGGGAGCAGGAGGCCAGATACAAGGTATCATCTGGGAGAGGAAATTCTTCAGGAGTCAGAGAAAGAAAAAGACTTGGGGGTTGATATCACGCCAGATCAGTCTCCTGCAGCACATATCAAGAGAATAACATCAGTGGCATATGCCAGGCTGGCCAACATACGAACGGCATTCAGAAACTTGTGTAAAGAATCATTCAGAACTTTGTATACCACATATGTCAGGCCAATCCTGGAGTATGCAGCCCCAGCATGGAGTCCATATCTAGTCAAGGATAAGACTAAACTGGAAAAGGTTCAAAGGTTTGCCACCAGACTAGTACCCGAGCTGAGAGGTATGAGCTACGAGGAGAGACTACGGGAATTAAACCTCACTTCGCTGTCAGACAGAAGAGTTAGGGGGGACATGATCACCACATTCAAGATTCTGAAGGGAATTGCTAGGGTAGATAAAGACAGGCTATTTAACACAAGGGGACACAGGTGGAAACTGAGTGCCCAAATGAGCCACAGAGATATTAGAAAGAATTTTTTTAGTGTCAGAGTAGTTGACAAATGGAATGCATTAGGAAGTGATGTGGTGGAGGCTGACTCCATACACAGTTTCAAGTGTAGATATGATAGAGCCCAATAGGCTCAGGAATCTGTACACCTGTTGATTGACGGTTGAGAGGCGGGTCCAAAGAGCCAGAGCTCAACCCCCGCAAACACAACTAGGTGAGTACAACTAGGTGAGCACTGTAGCTGGTGTATGATGTGCTCAAACTGTATAGTGATGTCTTGGTTGATTAGCCTAGTATCATGAATATTAATTTATGTAGTTATTCTTTTTCCGACAACACACTAGTATTAAATGTGTATTGCCAATGTATGCCACATATATCTATGTATATTATATATCTGTACCATAAGTCCTTGCCATGTATTTGTGGATATATATTAGAAGTCTAGTGAATAGCAGTAGCCTAATATCATGTAGCTTGAAAAACATCTGTATATGCTTATATTATGCGATGCTACATAAAGCTGTATAGGAAATATTATGTGAACTTTGATGGGGAATGTATAAATTTAGGTCTCGGATGTATTACTGTCATGCATACTGTGTAATTTCCCTTTCATTATTGTTCATTACATTGTCTTGTAACATTAAATTAGATTTTGGCACTGAGATGTATACCACATAGACATGGTTTTGATACACATGTTGTATATATATATATATATATATATATATATATATATATATATATATATATATATATATATATATATATATATATATATATATATATGCGAACAAGCCTGAATGGTCCCCAGGACTATATGCGAATGAAAACTCACACCCCAGAAGTGACTCGAACCCATACTCCCAGGAGCAACGCAACTGGTATGTACAAGACGCCTTAAACCACTTGACCATCACGACCGGACATAATGAGGTGATAGCCTAAGCTATTTGAACCACCTCACCGCCGGCACTCGGATGGTTATCTTGGGCATAGCATTTTACTAAATCACCTCATTCTTTGGGGCACACGTGAGGAACACAAATGCGAACAAGCCTGAATGGTCCCCAGGACTATATGCGAATGAAAACTCACACCCCAGAAGTGACTCGAACCCATACTCCCAGGAGCAACGCAACTGGTATGTACAAGACGCCTTAAACCACTTGACCATCACGACCGGACATAATGAGGTGATAGCCTAAGCTATTTGAACCACCTCACCGCCGGCACTCGGATGGTTATCTTGGGCATAGCATTTTACCAAATCACCTCATTCTTTGGGGCACACGTGAGGAACACAAATGCGAACAAGCCTGAATGGTCCCCAGGACTATATGCGAATGAAAACTCACACCCCAGAAGTGACTCGAACCCATACTCCCAGGAGCAACGCAACTGGTATGTACAAGACGCCTTAAACCACTTGACCATCACGACCGGACATAATGAGGTGATAGCCTAAGCTATTTGAACCACCTCACCGCCGGCACTCGGATGGTTATCTTGGGCATAGCATTTTACCAAATCACCTCATTCTTTGGGGCACACGTGAGGAACACAAATGCGAACAAGCCTGAATGGTCCCCAGGACTATATGCGAATGAAAACTCACACCCCAGAAGTGACTCGAACCCATACTCCCAGGAGCAACGCAACTGGTATGTACAAGACGCCTTAAACCACTTGACCATCACGACCGGACATAATGAGGTGATAGCCTAAGCTATTTGAACCACCTCACCGCCGGCACTCGGATGGTTATCTTGGGCATAGCATTTTACCAAATCACCTCATTCTTTGGGGCACACGTGAGGAACACAAATGCGAACAAGCCTGAATGGTCCCCAGGACTATATGCGAATGAAAACTCACACCCCAGTTGCGTTGCTCCTGGGAGTATGGGTTCGAGTCACTTCTGGGGTGTGAGTTTTCATTCATATATATATATATATATATATATATATATATATATATAGATATATATATATATATATATATATATATATATATATATATATATTATATTCATGTATACTTACGTATAATGGCTGGTGGGCAGACGTCCTGAAATCCTCCCTCAACCCCTCCTCCTCCTCCCCTCTCCCGCCAGTGTTACCATATGCCATTATGAATTGTTTGTTCACATATTTTTATATCATGATATAATCTTTAATGTACTGAATTATTGATATGTATTATTATGTAAGGTTGTGTATTATAGTCTTTATTTTGTTGATATATGAATTACAAGTCCTTGCTCGAGATATGTCTGTATATGAGCTTGAGATATTTGAAAGAGAGGAGTCAGCTGACTCATAGAGGTGGATACAGTGTCGCTCCCGGCCAGCATGGCTCTGGGCGGTCACTCTGTGATTGTCTCAGTCGAGGCATGTGTTGCCGCTACGGTCCAGGTTTTGTGACCTTATTTGTGCCATTTGACTGCTAGGATATTTGTCATGTTGCAGTAATGTATACCATGGATCAATTCTACCATTGTGCATCCTTATACCAGGTGATAGGTGCTGTTATATATCTTAGTGAGGTGGGTACCTGAGGATCTTAAGTGATGCCATTGTGCTGTATATGATATTGATTCCTCATACCTCATTTGTTAATGGTTGTGACACCACCTCCACCCTGTATTGGTATTAGCAGCATAATAGGCGCTAGTGTCCCACTGCGCCACAATAGAGCCTGGCATCAGCTAGTGCTGATTGTATGCAGTTTTGAGACCTGTTGATGATCATGCCCAGCTTTGAGAAGCTGGATAAATCATTGAGTGTGAGTTTATAGATTGTATTCTTTTTTATGTTATGTTAATGCCCAGTAAACTGAAATATTTATTGTTAGCCTTTCACTTCCCTAGACTTATTGATATTTGGCCAGGCTGTGTTTTCCATTGATGCTGTAGGTTACTCCCCCTGAACATAAATATATATACAGCAACGTTGCTGAGCAGCAATATGAGCCCAAAGG
>WNGS01169303.1:95765-109958 GCA_020271785.1 Procambarus virginalis
AGCGAGGAAGATCGTGCCTTCACAGCTACTTGAGCACTACGACAAAGTCACTGAGGCATTAGAAGAAAAACAGAATGCTGATGTGATATACACGGACTTCGCAAAGGCTTCGATAAATGTGACCATGGCGTGATAGCACACAAAATGAAGTCAATGGGAATAACCGGTAAAGTAGGACGCTGGATACTCAGTTTTCTGTCAAACAGGACTCAGCGAGTAACGGTCAACCATATAAAATCTAGTCCAAGTGCAGTTAAAAGCTCTGTACCTCAGGGTACAGTCCTTGCACCGCTGCTTTTCCTTATTCTCATATCAGATATAGACAAAATACAAGTCACAGCTTCGTATCATCCTTTGCAGATGACACAAAAATCAGTATGAAAATTACCTCGGCTGAAGACATTGAAAACTTCAAGCTGATATTAATAAAGTTTTCGACTGGGCATCAGAAAATAACATGATGTTTAACAGTGATAAATTCCAGGTACTCAGGTACGGTAAAAATGAGGACCTTAAACATAATACAGAGTACAAAACACAATCAAATGTACCCATAGTAGGAAAACAGCATGTAAAGGATTTGGGAATAATAATGTCTGACGACCTAACGTTTAAGGAGCATAACCAAGCAAATATTGCGTCAGCCAGAAAAATGATAGGATGGATTACGAGAACTTTCAAATCCAGGGATCCCATCACAATGGTTGTACTCTTCAAGTCACTTGTGTTGTCCCGTCTTGAGTATTGCTCAGTACTCACTTCCCCATTCAGAGCAGGAGAGATTGCTGAAATAGAGGGTATACAGAGAACATATACGGCACGCATAGACGCAATAAAGCACCTAAATTACTGGGATCGTCTCAAAGCTCTCCAAATGTACTCACTAGAAAGAAGACGAGAGAGATATCAAATATATACACCTGGAAGATACTGGAGGGCCAAGTACCAAATCTGCACAGTAAAATAACGACGTACTGGAGTGAACGATATGGAAGAAAATGCAGAATAGAACCAGTGAAGAGCAGAGGTGCCATAGGCACAATCAGAGAACACTGTATAAACATCAGAGGTCCGCGGTTGTTCAACGTCCTCCCAGCAAGCATAAGAAATATTGCCGGAACAACCGTGGACATCTTCAAGAGGAAACTAGATTTGTTCCTCCAAGGAGTGCCGGACCAACCGGGCTGTGGTGGGTATGTGGGCCTGCGGGCCGCTCCAAGCAACAGCCTAGTGGACCAAACTCTCACAAGTCAAGCCTGGCCTCGGGCCGGGCTTGGGGAGTAGAAGAACTCCCAGAACCCCATCAACAGGTATCAACCAGGTATACAGGTGATAATGGGGCTGATACGTACCACAGGTGATAATGGGGCTGACACTGTCCACAGGTGATAATGGGCTGACACGTACCACAGGTGATAATGGGGCTGACACTGTCCACAGGTGATAATGGGGCTGACACGTACCACAGGTGATAATGGGGCTGACACTGACCACAGGTGATAATGGGGCTGACACTGTCCACAGGTGATAATGGGGCTGACACTGTCCACAGGTGATAATGAGGCTGACACTGACCACAGGTGATAATGGGGCTGACACTGACCACAGGTGATAATGGGGCTGACACTGTCCACAGGTCGAGGACCTCCGCAGGATGACGGAGCCCGTCAAGAAGCTGGTGGAGGCTGGCCGGGTGTTGGCCGTCCAGGAAGACCAAGATGGCCGCCGCTCCGCCAGGATAACTCTACAAGATGGACAGCTGTACCTCCACCCACTCCTGCGTCAGCCCACGCCCGCCCACGCCCACACCCTCCAGGTTACTTTATTACACCCACTAGTCTTACTGACATTACTGACTGAGTTATGATAACTAATATGATCACTTTTTGTTATACAGTTATCAGTATGATTTATTTCATTTTCTGCAGGAGAGTGAGGTAGTGGGCGTGCTGGAGCCCTCCTGCACCCTGGCGTTCCTTGACCTCGGGTGGGCGGGGTCAACAAGAGGGCGGGTCACCATCCGGCTGACCCCTGACACTCCGCTGGCCAGACAGTTTGTGTTGTTGTGTACGGGCCAGCGGGGCCACACCTACCGCAACACTAAACTGTTGCAGGTGAGGGACAAGGGTCAGCCGGGGGAGTGTGTGGTGGGCGGAGACTACGAGAGTAATGATGGTAAGGGAGGAGCCTCACTGCTGCCTGACCTCCAGGGGCAGTACCGGAGGTCAGGCCGGGCAGGAGCTGTGTTGGCCTGGTATGGGATGTGGAGTCCCAGGAGTGCCCAGTTCGTCATCACCACCAGGGACCGCCAGGATGGTCTCCAGTGGCCAGATGTCTTCGGTGATGTGGTGAGCGGCCTGGATGTGGTGAGGGCAGCAGTCAACCACAGTGACATTACAGAGGTGACTGTGGTGGACTGTGGTGTTGTGCTGCCACTCTAGTTCACTGTACCATCACCATCACTACTGTGGTGTTGTGCTGCGACTCTAGTTCACTGTACCACCACCATCACTACTGTGGTGTTGTGCTGCCACTCTAGTTCACTGTACCACACCATCACTACTGTGGTGTTGTGCTGCCACTCTAGTTCACTGTACCACCACCATCACTACTGTGGTGTTGTGCTGCCACTCTAGTTCACTGTACCGCCACCATCACTACTGTGGTGTTGTGCTGCCACTCTAGTTCACTGTACCACCATCATCACTACTGTGGTGTTGTGCTGCCACTCTAGTTCAATGTACCACCAGCATCACTACTGTGGTGTTGTGCTGCCACTCTTGTTCACTGTACCATCACTATCACCATCACTACTGTGGTGTTGTGCTGAAACTCTAGTTCACTGTACCACTACCATCACTACTGTGGTGTTGTGCTGCCACTCTTCCACTCACTATCACTGTTATGTCAACATCACCTCACTATCACTACTACGTCACTATCATCTCACTATCACTGCTATATCACCATCACTACAATATCACTGCTATATCATTATCAATCAACTCACTGACATCTTACTATGACTGCTATATCACCATCACCTCACTGTCACTGCTATATTACCGTCATGTCACTATCACTGGTATATCACCATCACCTCACTATCAATACTTTATCACCATCTCGCTATCATTTCTATATCACCATCTCACTATCACTACTATATCACCTTTACCTCACTATCACTGCTATATCACCATCTCACTATCACTATATCAATATCACTTCACTACCACTGTTATATCACCATCACCTCGATATAACTTCTATATTACTATCATCTCTCTATCACTGCTATCTATCCATCACCTCACTATCACTGCTGTCAACATCACATATTACTGCTATATCACCACTTCACTATCACTGCTATATCACCATCTCACTACCACCTCCATCACCTCACAATCACTGCTATATCACCATCACCTCAATATCACTTATATCACCATCTCACTATCACTGCTATATCACCATCACCTCACAATCACTGCTATATCACCATCACCTTGCTATCACTGGTATATCACCATCACCTCACTATAACTGCTATATCACCATCACCTCACTATAACTGCTATATCACTTTCACCTCACTATCACTGCTATATCACCATCTATCACTATCAATATCACTTTACCATTGTTATATCACTAACTCGATATTACTTCTATATCACAATCATCTCACAATCACTGCTGTATCACCATCACCTCACTATATTTGTTTCATCACCTCACTATCACTGCTATATCACCATCATCTCAATATTTTTGTTTCATCACATCACTATCACTGCTATATCACCATCACCTCACTATCACTGCTACATCACCATCACCTCACTATCACTGCTATATCACCATCACCTCACTTACATATCACCACCTCACTACCACTGCTAAATCACCATCACCTCACTATCACTGCTATATTAACATCACTTCACTCTGCTATATCACCATCACTTCACTCTCACTGGTATATCACCATCACCTCACTATCACTGCTACATCACCATCACCTCACTATCACTGCTATATCACCATCACCTCACTGATATATCATTATCACCTCACTCTCACTGCTATATCACCATCATTTCACTGATATATCACCACCTCATCATCACTGCTAAATGACCATCACTGCTATATCACCATCACCCCACTCTCACTGCTGTATCACCACCTCACTATCACTGCTATACCACCATCACCTCACAATCATTGCTATATCACCATCACCTCACTATCACTGCTATATCACCATCATCTCATTATCACTGCTATATCATCACTTCACTCTCACTGCTATATCACATCACCATCACCTCACTGATATATCATTATCACCTCACTCTCACTGCTATATCACCATCACCTCACTATCATTGCTATATCACCATCATTTCACTGATATATCACCACCTCACCATCACTGCTATATCACCATCACCTCACTCTCACTGCTATATCACCATCACCTCACTATCACTGCTATATCACCATCACCTCACTCTCACTGCTATATCACAATCACTGCTATATCACTATCACCTCACAATCATTGCTATATCACCATCACCTCACTATCACTGCAATATCACCATCATCTCACTATCACTGCTATATCACCATCACCTCACTATCACTGCTATATCATCATCACCTCACTATCACTACTATATCACCATCACCTCACTATCACTGCTATATCACCATCATCTCGCTATCACTGCTATATCACCATCTCACTATCGCTGCTATATCACCATCATCTCACTATCACTGCTATATCACCATCATCTCACTATCACTGCTATATCATCACCTCACTATCACTACTATATCACCATCATCTCACTATCACTGCTATATCACCATCATCTCACTATCACTGCTATATCACCATCATCTCACTATCACTTCTATATCACCATCACCTCACTATCACTCAGGTCCCACACACAGGGTCAGACACGGACCAACCTGAGTAACAAAACTTAACCGTGGATAAGTTGCCATGTATATATTTTACACCAAAATATAACAATGTAATATAATATACAGTATATTATTTCATTATCCATAGTGTTACTCTACAGTTAAAAATTGGTCGGTAATTGTTATTCTATAAATAATATTACTGCTAAACACTGCTAATTATTATGTTAATTGTAATAGTAATGGCAATTATGTTTTGTAACTGTTTGTTGACAGTTTCCCCTGAGTGTTGCCATACTGGTCCATGATGTGTTGTGATATTACCATACTGGACCATGGTGTGTTGTGATATTACCATACTGGACCATGGTGTGTTGTGATATTACCATACTGGTCCATGATGTGTTGTGATATTACCATACTGGACCATGATGTGTTGTGATATTACCATACTGGTCCATGGTGTGTTGTGATATTACCATACTGGTCCATGGTGTGTTGTGATATTACCATACTGGTCCATGGTGTGTTGTGATATTACCATACTGGACCATGGTGTGTTGTGATATTACCATACTGGACCATGGTGTGTTGTGATATTACCATACTGGTCCATGGTGTGTTGTGATATTACCATACTGGACCATGGTGTGTTGTGATATTACCATACTGGTCCATGGTGTGTTGTGATATTACCATACTGGACCATGGTGTGTTGTGATATTACCATACTGGTCCATGGTGTGTTGTGATATTACCATACTGGACCATGGTGTGTTGTGATATTACCATACTGGTCCATGGTGTGTTGTGATATTACCATACTGGACCATGGTGTGTTGTGATATTACCATACTGGTCCATGGTGTGTTGTGATATTACCATACTGGACCATGGTGTGTTGTGATATTACCATACTAGTCCATGGTGTGTTGTGATATTACCATACTGGACCATGGTGTGTTGTGATATTACCATACTGGTCCATGGTGTGTTGTGATATTACCATACTGGACCATGGTGTGTTGTGATATTACCATACTGGACCATGGTGTGTTGTGATATTACCATACTGGACCATGGTGTGTTGTGATATTGCCATACTGGACCATGGTGTGTTGTGATATTACCATACTGGTCCATGGTGTGTTGTGATATTACCATACTGGACCATGGTGTGTTGTGATATTACCATACTGGACCATGGTGTGTTGTGATATTACCATACTGGACCATGGTGTGTTGTGATATTACCATACTGGACCATGGTGTGTTGTGATATTACCATACTGGTCCATGGTGTGTTGTGATATTACCATACTGGACCATGGTGTGTTGTGATATTACCATACTGGTCCATGATGTGTTGTGATATTACCATACTGGTCCATGATGTGTTGTGATATTACCATACTGGACCATAGTGTGTTGTTGTCACCACCCTTTAGTCTAAATATGGTTCTTCACCCAGCAGTGTTAAAGTAATATAAAATCGGCCTTGCCACAAACGTCTAGGGGTATCAAAAGTCACTGTATAAAAAGGTGAATAATATATTTGTGCTAAGGGGGGACAAAACATTCTTTAACATTCTGGTTAGAAAACCAGAACATTCTTTAACCCTTACACTGCTCAGGGGTCCTGGGGACATTTACACCCCTGTGCGCAAGAAAAAAAAATTCCAAAAATTTTTTTCGTCTTCTAAACACGTTAATTTGTGTCCCCTGAGCACGGGAAAAATAGCAAAAAAATCGTAGGTCACATATTTTGGGCGCAATTGACCGAGGAAGTCTGGCAAAAAGTGGGCGTTGACAGAGCGGTCGCCAGGGCTGGTCAGCGTCACCCGCGCTGACAGATGGGAGTTGCCACAAAGATATTATTACCTAATTGTTTCAATGTCTCCGATTGATTTTTTCTTAGTTTTTTTGCAGTAATATTATTCAATAGTGTGTATTGTAATATATTTATATAATAAAAGTGGTGAATAAACGCTATACTCAAACGTATGGTGTGCATATTAGTAATTCAATTATTATGTTCATAAAACAATAAACAAATAGTTTTGCTGCTATTACACACTATACACAGGTTATATATAAGTATCTGCATATTTTGGTTACCATAACGAACCACTAAGTTGGTATTGAGAGTCGAAAAGCAACGAAGAGTTACCGCTACACACCAGCCAGCCACTCGCTGCCACTCCCTCAACACACGCACTAAACTTTCTCCCCCAACAATACCATTTGTGGTGTTATTACACTATATACAGACGTTATATATAAGTATGTATATATTTTGTTCACCACAACTGTACAGCTAAGCTGATATAGTTAGTTCAGGCACTAAGAGTCGTCGGTATGCACAGCTGGCGGCTGGCGGCTCCCTCACTCATTCAAGGTCACACACACACTAAACTTTCTCCCCCAACAATACTGTTTTCAGTGTTATTACCCTATATACACATATTATATATAAATATCTACATGTTTTATGCACTGTAACTGTACACCTAAGCTTGTAGTGCGCCCAAAGAGCATAGTGGCCACCCTCTAAACAGCTTGACAAATCGTGCAGACGTCACCTCCGTCACCCAAATGGCTCCTCCCAGCATAATCCTTTTGCTGTTATTACACTAATACACACATTATATATAAGTATCTACATTTGTGTTCACCATAGAGAACCACTGAGCTGGTATGGTGAATGTAAACAATAACAGGTGGCCACACAGTAAACGATGCTGTCTCCCTCAGTCTCTCAGCATTACTCCTCCCACAGCGCTAATTATTACAACAGTCCTGCTATTATCACAACCCTGGTTATTTATATCACAGTCACGGATCATCTGTAATATTGTCATCACTAAATAATAACAGTTATATATTTATTTCGACATTTTTCGGTGATGCTGTGGTCACAAGCTGAACAGCAATGCTGATCGCTCATGCTGCGTGCGCCAGCCTTCGTTGCTCCAACAGTACCGTGCCTCTCACACCTGAGAATATTGCCCACGATTTTTTTTTAAATTGCGTCTGTTTACGAGAGCCCTGAGGAAGCTACTGTGAACCCCGTGTAGCCGCGGGCCATTTGAATCGGGAATGGCACTCTATGGCGTATATATACGCCATGCGCACCGTCGGACATGTTACTCAGGGCGTATATATACGCCATGCGCAGTTTAAGGGTTAACTTGCTTTAACATTAACATAAAACTTCTTAGTGAAGCATGAGCAATATCACCAGAACATGAATATACAAAAGGGAATACCCGCAATCATCTAACCAGAGAAATAACTAAAAATAACCAACACCAAGGACTGATCTTAACCCATGTCTACCCTCGACCACCGCCTTCACGCTACTGCCGGATTACTGGCTTGCCAGGACGGCGTCACCTCCCTAACTTTTTTTTTTTTTGAGATATATACAAGAGTTGTTACATTCTTGTACAGCCACTAGTACGCGTAGCGTTTCGGGCAGGTCCCTGGAATACGATCCCCGCCGCGAAGAATCGTTTTTTCATCCAAGTACACATTTTACTGTTGCGTTAAACAGAGGCTTCAGTTAAGGAATTGCGCCCAGTAAATCCTCCCCGGCCAGGATACGAACCCATGACACAGCGCTGACGGAACGCCAGGCGAGTGTCTTACCACTACACCACAGAGACTGTTAACAACAACTATCAACAGACTATCCAAACTGGTGAACTGCCCATGGAGAAATACATGAGAATTGTAACACGAAAACTTCATACAATATACCATGTTATAATATATAATCATATAATATAAAATTTCTCATACTAGATACAACATTAATTAGAGAATAAGATAAGAATCACGAGTAATGAATGAATCTTAAAATGAATGAATGAGAGAATGAATGAATCTTTAACAAGATTCGTGACATCCCTCCCGGCCCCTAAGAAAAAAATGAAATGAACTGCAAGTTGATTTCATTTTTTTTTGACTGCATGAAATAACCCATGAAAAAATTACAATATAAAAATACGTCAACTAAGCAAAGAATTTCACAGAAACAAAATGTACAAAATGTATATACATCATGAATAAAGAACACTACAGATTATGGCACTGCAACAGGAAATCCTCTGGATAGGGCATCAGCAATAACATTTTGCCTCCAAGGAATATGATGAATTACAATATTGAACTCCTGCAGTATCAATGACCATCTAAGTATTCTCTGGTTTTTACACTTCATAGAGTTGATAAATGTCAATGGATTATGATCTGTATATACTACTACTTCATTTCCTGACAAATATGTTTCAAATTTCTTCACTGCCAGTATTAAACAAAGTGCCTCTTTCTCAACTACAGAGTAATTTGTGTCCTGTCAAACTTACGTGAAAAATAATAAACAGGATGTTCTAACCCATCTGGTCCTACTTGGAACAAAAAAGCACCTGCTCCTAAATCTGAGGTGTCTATGTGAAGAATAAAAGGTTTATCATACTGTGGACTAGCTAACACAGGTGTTGGAAATTTCCAACACTTATCATCCATTATTATATTATGATAAATTACTATTAACTTACTAATTGCAGTAGCTCTTAACATCACTAACTGTAGTGTTAATATAAATTAATCTGAGCATATTGCTGATAATATTACTCCTGATAATGTAAATCAAGAGTTATTAATTGAAATTATTCAGTAACAGTTTTTATTCTGTTACGATCGAATGCTCTGGAGAAGTATAAATAACATCTCCATTTCTCGCTAGAGATCATTTATCGAGAATATTATAATTATTAATTCCCTATAATTTCAACCCAGTTCATATTATCGCATTTCATCCATAATTGCGCGGAAAAGAATAATTTGTGTTTAATAATTTCCGTGGTGAATGCGAGAGCGGGGAGAGGGAGGGCGGCGACGCCATTACAACAACAAGGCACGCGCACGAAACTGCATGGGAGAAGCACATGGCTTTGCTGGGAATTCTTATCGACAAGAATTACGTTGATACCCAGTTAATAAGTGGAATTTACTTGCCTGTGTTCTATAGTGCCTCAGCAGTGAATAAAGCGTCTACAATTAATACCAAGACCCATAATTAAGTGTGCACAGCAGTGAACATTGAGTCCAGCAGACGCTCATTTCGGCAGACCTTAGTACTCGGTTACGCTCCTAAGTATTATTTTTGATGCATCAAAGTAGATAGTACCTTAGTGAGTAGTTTGTCGTCATGAAGAATGAACATCCAAAATACCACGTTAGTAATGTTTATTACCATCTCAGTTTCATGAATATCTGAACATAATTTGTAGCCTAGTCAATTGCTACTTTATATTTCTTGTATTACAGCGTGTATTTGAGACGCCAGCAAGATTCTCATCAATCGTGTTATTTACCTCGAGTTATTTCTCTATGGGGATTCCGTGACCACGAGGACGAATGATGAACTGGCGTTAGAAATCGTCTTACAGCTAAGACACATTTTTCTTATAAATTTATTCAATTTAATATTGCTTTATAATTAATATAACAATTACCATAGTATGTTATTGCCAGATTGGTAATTAATGTTTATTCTTTAACTGTGCTCAATATTTATGCTCAGTGATTAATGATGATTATAATATAATTTGATTACCATATATTTGAATATATTGTAGTTAGATTTACCATATTACTAATACCATAATGAACTAGTGACGAACCACACTGGTTCCTAGATATATATGAACTTCTAGAAATAACCCCCCAATGTTGATATTTGAGGCTTTGGCTTTAATTAATAATTACAGTCTTCATTATTTTCAAGTGAATATTCATTGAATGAGTTTCCATAGACACTGGTTCTCTGGTGTCATTCTAATGATCATTTTATTTGTTTCCCTCTTTTCTCAAAAGCGGGTGGTCCTTCGATTTATTTCAATACAATAATTAAATAATTTATTTCTGAGTTCAAGCCCCAGATACCCAACATTTTGGTCTCTTCGAACCGGATGATTACTAATCAATTAATCTATATCAGTTCTCAGACTGAAACAACATTTTGGTCTTATCGAACTGGATACATACCAATTACCATTAAACTGTATCCGTTCTCAGAAACCAAAACAACATTTTGGTCTCTTAGAACTGGATACAATCCAAGAAATTCTTACAATTAGTCCTGTACTAATGAGTAGTACATACATTATACATTTTTGTGCTGACCCTAGCAAGGGTGGGATTCAACATTACAGTAACTCTGATTAGAGTACTTCCATATCAATTATTTGTGTATTCATTATTTTTGTGTGTGGTTTTGAGTGTTGCTGTATGATCACCATTACATCTAATGGTGATAATGATGGGCTAGCCGGACGAAAGTTAATGGTGACATGCAGACACCACTCAAAATCTTTAGCTATATACTTGTTAGGTAGGGACATTTAACCTCAAAGTGAGGTAGAGTTTAATTTAGCCAGAACTCAGGCTATACTCAATATTAATTATCAACTAATGAACAAGTATCCCAGCTTCATTAGTAATATTCAATCAAGTCCTATGAAATTTGGACTTAAAGCTAACATGGCTACTCCTGAGCAATTAAGGAGAACCTATATTGGCCTCAAAGGCCATTTAACTAGACTAATTAATAAGTCTGATGACTTGTCCAAGGCAACTCCCATTGATTACTATCTACTAGAATCATCAGTGAGAGTAGCTAATCTTAAGTTTGATCAAGTTAAATCAGCAAGTCAGTCTTATCTTAACTCACTGAATGCTACTGAAACTGATCTAGAGGAATTAGATCAAATTGTAGCAAATATTTCACAACACGAAGATGAGACTCAAGATAAATTTGATGTACTATCCAGTATAGTAAACCATCAATCCAATACAAATTCTACTATGTCTCAATCCAGTAATCAATTACCTGAGGTTCGTCTACCTACTTTAGACTTACCTACATTTGCAGGGCTGGATGAAGAAAATTGGGACACATTTTGGACTTCATTTGAAGTTCATATCCATAACAGGTCTTATCTTGACCCAATTTCTAAATTTTCATACCTGATTAGTCTTCTCAAAGGGGAAGCTAAAAAGGTTATAAATAACTTAGCTCTCACTGAGAGTAATTATGTGGAAGCTATAAAACTGCTGAAGTTGAATTATTGCAACCAGGAGTTAAGTATAGCTAACCTTTATTACCAATTGCTAGATCTGAATGCACCAAGTAACAGACCAGACTCACTTCAAAGCTTCAGGCTAGAAGCAGAGTCTCTAGTGAAGGCCTTAGGTACTAAAGTTGATGTACCAGCTTCAGAATGGTCAATCAAGTTACTTTTGCAGAGGAAATTACCTCAAATTATCTTAGCAGAAATATGTTCACATTATAAAACCGAGTTTCTCACTCTCGAGCAAATATTCGAGGGGCTGAGAATAACAGTTAACAGGTTGAAGACTCATGAAGATTAAACCTGAGTCTAAATACCTAACATTGACATCTCAGTCAAACCCAATTGACTTTGAATAAATCCAATAAATCTAAGCCTAAGACTACTCCATCCACTGGAAAAGGGAGTGGTAGTGTAGGTATTTATACAGTATCTCCCTCTGACACTGCAACTGATGTGTCTACTAAAAGGACAAATTCAGTCAGAGAGAGAAGGTGCCTGTTCTGCGATCAAGAACATCTCACCTACAAATGTACGGTTTATCCTAACTTTAACACCAGGATTAAACAACTCAAGAATTACACAGATGCACCAAGTGCATGGGTTCTCATGAACCCAGTAAATGTGTTGTGCAGCTACGGTTATGCAGTAGATGCCACAAAGGTGTACATCATTATGCCTTATGTAGAACAATTTCTACCCAATCTGTGACACCTGGGAAGAATTCTATGAATTCTACCACAGTACAATATTGCAAGTACATCAGGAAATAAGTGTACTTGCTACTGAGGCAGGCAATAATACCACTCTGCCTACAGCTCAACTTAAACTAATAGACAAGAAATCTAGAGTCAACACTAGAGGTCTCTTTGATCAGGGATCACAGAAAACCTTTATCACGCAACAATTAGTTGAGCAGTTAAAATTAAAACCTGCCAAAAGTGTGAGACTGAACATTTCTGGGTTCTTGACTAATAGTGGACCTCGTGAATACCAAGTAGTCAAGGTATTAGTGAGACTTGGATCTTCTACTAGTCCAATACAAGCGGTAGTAGTTGATAAACTGCCTTCAGACCTGCAGGTCACAGGACTAGCTCGCACTGCGAGTATCTTAAACGAAACCGCATGAGGCTAGCAGATTACAAAATAAATTCTGACTGCCTCACAGATGTTGGTATACTTATAGGCGCTGACCATTATTATAAATTTATAACTGGATGCACCAGACAACACGGAATGAATTTGTTGTCATCTGCTGGAGGCAAGTTGCTTACTGGACCGGTGCTTTTCCAACAAAGGGCAGCGTCAACCAACAAACAAGATAACAATGCAATAGTGGCGTGACTAGGCTTGGAACAGTCACCCCTACATTTCAGAGAAATATCTGAAGATATGAGTCTGATCCACCTGTACATCGTTTGTGGGATCTAGACACTTTAGGTATTGTCCCTGAACAACCAAGTCCTGATGATATGTGGACTTACCAGCAATATCTGGATACAGTTGTCTATAAAGACAAACAATACTGGGTGAGATTGCCATGGAAGTTGAATCATCCACAACTTCCAGTTAATTATTTCATGGCAGCCTCTCAATTACAGTCACAATTAACGGCTGAAAAAACAGCCAGATAAATTAAATATGTACCATCAATTAATTCAGCAACAACTCAACAGTAAATTTATTGAAGTTGTTGATAATGATGACCGGAAAACAGGTCACTATTTACCCCATCACGCTGTGTTGAAAGATTCATTGACAACACCAATACGTATTGTTTTCAACTGTAGTGCCAAAGTGAAGGCAAGCAGCGTGTCTTTGAATGAATGTCTCCAAACGGGACCTAGCCTAACACAAAGGCTACATGATGTACTGTTACGATTCCGTACTGGTATTTTGCTTATACTGCTGATATCAGTAAAGCTTTCCTTAGAGTAGGCTTGCAAGAGGAGGATCGTAATTACACCAAATTTCTCTGGATTAAAGATCCCCAGGCTCCTGACAGTGAGGTCATAACCTATCGGTTTGCCTCGGTGCTTTTCGGAGCGACTTCCTCCCGTTTCTACTGCAAGCCACATTAGATACACATTTGAAGAAGTCAAAT
>WNGS01169304.1:0-13353 GCA_020271785.1 Procambarus virginalis
ATATTTACCTAATCCATGCTAGATTCTGCTATGTAAATGTTTACATTTTTTCTCTTGGTTGAAAGTTTTGCAGCTTCGTCTGCAAAGACATTCCCTAGTATTCCTACTCGACTTGGCACCCTGTTGACAAATATTATATTAAGGATGTAAGTATTATTTTAAGCCTAAGACTTGATATTTATCAAGTCTTAGGCTTAATATTTTCGTCTATCTGGGAACCCTTGTTGTGTGTCTCAATGCTTCGTTTAGAATAACAAACATATGCCCACTGGCCAGGAGAAAGAGCAAAGCAGGTAAACCATTTTGACTGTCCTGCTCCTAGATGGGGCCCTGTGATTGCTTCTATTATATTCAGTTGGAATTTTGCCTCTCAGATATTGAATTTCCTTTTTGGATGTCATTTTAGAATCTATCCATACGCCATGATATTGGCATCGAGTAACCCACTGAAGGTTAATGTCTTGAATTAACAAGGTGCGTGATTTTCTAGAGGACCACTAACCCTAGTGGCCTCGACGAGGACAGGAAGCCGACGGCTTGAAGCTCCCCACCATTTGCCTTTATGGTCATTTCCACGTAAATTTTAACAGTTTTGGCTGTTACGGCTTCGGCGGGTAAGCGTTTCCGTGGGTTAGAAAATATCCGGAATCCGGGGTGGGAATGTCTTCTGTTGCCCAAAGTTGCACCTTCTTCAGAGCAGCTATGGCCCTCTGAAAATGAGGTCTCCGTGCATGCAAACAAATCCAAATGGGGTGCACCAGAGATTTACACAGTTGAACCATTACCTTGTTTTTCTTATCGTTCTTATCGTCATATCGGGATTATGCTATATAGTCCCGAAAGATTCGTTAGCTTTTCTGACTGCTGAACCCACCTGTCGTTAAACTTTTAATGAGTGGGAGATTTTGACTACAAGGCCTTTTTCCATCATCAATCTGCTGTAATGTAAACCTATTAATATGGTAATCGTGGCATGGGTTGTCCCACGTGCATGGTCTTACTTTTGTCGATATTAAAGAGCATTTGCCAGTATTCTGACTATTTGTGGAGTTCATGTTGCTCTCTTTTTAAGGTTTTAATTAATATCAGTGTCATTTTTCCACTTTACCATAACTCTGCGTCATCTGCAAATTTCATGATGTGGTTTGTAATATTCTCATCTGTCAATCATTATGACAAAAAGGGTAGGTCCCAAAATGGACCCTTGTGATACCCCACCGACCACATTTCTCCATTCAGTTTCGTTTCTATTACAGCACATTTAGAAAACCCCTTTCTTTCCTTCAGCGATTGTTTTACCCATTCTAACATTTCAGTATTTATTCTATGGACCTGTAATTTGCTTGTCAGTCTTTCATGTGGTTCCTTATCAAAACTTAGCAAAATCCATGTATACTACATCCACTGGAAGGCCTTTTAGTAGCTGTTACCGTTTGCAAAAATGTGAGCAAGTTTGTAAGGCAAAATGTGTTTTTAACAATCGTGTGGTTCCGATTGAACAAGATTGTACACAAAGATGTGAATGATTCCGCCCCTGAGGATGCTCTCCATGAGTTTGCAGATGTGTGATGTCTAGCCGATTGTTTGGTAGTTTTATACCGAGCTCTTTCTGCCTTTTTTTTCAATAGGGGTGACATTTGCGTATTTCCAATCTAGGGGGACTACTACTTGGTCCCGAGATTTTGCGTAAAGTAGTTTCAGCGGTAGACATAGTTCTTCTGCCAGTTCCTTCAAGATTTTGGATTTGATTCCATCCACACCTGGGGCTTTTGAGTCTTTTAGCCTGTGAGTGCAGTCACCTAGTCTCTTTGCTCTAGATTTCTGTGCCAATATTTTTTTTGTCAAAAAATACTGAATTCAGATGTTACTTTATCAAGCGCCACTTGTGCTTTATTCATAAGTGAAGGACCTGTGACGACTACTGCTCTATCATCGGCATAGCTTAGCAATTTAACTCCTGCAAATGTCATGGTAACGAGGTTTTCTATATGGATGTTAAAAAGAATAGGACTGAGGACGACTCCTTGTGGAGTTCCATTCTCAGACCAGTGTAGTCTGACACTTGGCCTTTCAGCTTTACTCTGGCACATCTGTGACTAAGAATCTTTAATCCATGCTGGTATTTTTCTGACTTTTTATAATTAACTTGTGTAAAAATGCTTGTTGGCCTCCAAGTTCGAATGCTTTTTCAAGATCAGCGAAGATCACTATATATAACCGAACCCGAGTCGACTCTTCCTAGTAATGTTGCTGTGCAGTTTCCAGTACCAACTCCTCTAGTAAAACCAAATATATTCTTAGGCAGGTCTCTAGTCTTTCACAGTAGCCTCTAAGACCAGCAATTTTACTAATTCATTATGTTAATGAAATTAGTGTGATTGCCAGGGTCGTTCGGTTTAGTAATCGGAATGTGTGCTTTCTTCCAAGAGGTCGGTAGTTTGTCGAGCTCACAAGATGCATTGATAACGTACAATTTCCCTTTTTCTCCATTACGACCTGCGTGTGCAATCACTATGTAATGTTATCAGCACCTGGTGCAGTGTCAGTGCCACTTTTTTTGGCTCTGATTAGTTCTTGTTTAGTAGTCACATTCGTCATTTGTAGCTATGCTCTTTCGAATGGCGTCAACTTCTTCTGTTTTTCCTTTCTGCCTTCTGACCATTGCAAGAAGCTGATATGAAGCTTCTTCTGTAAACTGGACACCAAGTCATTCAGCCTCCTGCAATGGTTAAATACATGCATGTTGTCGAGGTGGTCGACCTAACTGTTTTTAATCTGCCCCCCATATCTTTCAAAGACCTACTATGTTCATTTAGAGTGACGCCACTCAAACCATCTTGCTTCCTCTTTAGAAACTAGTCTAGCTTCATACATCACTGCTCTTAGCAGTTCTTTTCTGGTGTGCGGTTTCTGTAAGAGATGTTTTCTGTTGACTCTGGGGTTTTGTTCTCTAACTTCACTACCAAAATACCACTACTTGTGGAATATTATTTCATCCTACATTCGTTTTGTTTCCTGGAATGATGACTGGAATAACTGTTTCAGCAGCTGTAATGGCTTCCTGGAGATTGGTCTCATGTCCAAATCCTTAGGTGGAGAGTATGTAGCATGCCATTTTTCAAGCTCGTCCTGGTATATATTCCAGTTGGGTTTTATTACATTCCACGTAGGTTGTGTGTGGGTGATGTAGGAGATGTTTCTATGTTTAGTGTTGTGATAGTAGCATAGTGGTCACTAGAGATCACCGGGTCTACTTCACACTTCGCCTGATGCTTGAATGCAGTTGCGATAAACTTGAGAACCTCCTTGAATGTATGAGGGAGGGGGGGGGTGTTTCTTCAGGGTTGAGAAGTGTAATCTTGGGTACTTCTCACAGAACTTTAGCTAAATGGCTCATCTGCATTGGCTGGCCCAGTCACATCTACCTAGTGATTATAAGTATTAAAATTCCATGTAATAATTATATCGTGCATCTCCATGGCAAGCACTTCCTCTGCTAGTTTACATATAGGAGCTTTAAGACGTTATATACGAGAAACTCAATATTAGCCATATTCACTGTTACTGTTAATACCTCTACTCATCACCACACGAATCTGGTTCTATTTTCTTGCTTGGTATGGTGTTACTTGACGAGGATCATTAACCCTTCGTCTACCTTCTTCATGCGGTATAATACATTGGTGTTGTCCAGCTAATTTGATGGATTTCATGGCTGGGTAGACAGATTCTTGCAAACTATTACTTCTGCTTTTTGTACCGATTGCAGCTTACAGAAGTGCTGTTTTTCAAGACATTGTTTCAATGCAGAATTCGCAATGAACAGAACGGTTTCTGTTGGTGATGCCTTTCCTAGTAGAACGCCTATTCGGAATCAACAACCATAGTGTCCACTTCGCTAGCAGTGTCGTTGCAAATCGGACTGAATTGATTGTTAATAGGTGTATTGTATTACAAGATTCCATTGATCTTGATTCGCCACTGCTTCCTGCAGTTGCTTTTGGGGATCTTGATGGTCTGATCTGTTAGTGGTAGTCTGTATGTCCATATGTTTGTCCTCTTGTGCTCCGTCTTGTTTTGTACTGTTTCTTATATAACTGTGGTCTGCTACACGATCTTCTCCATTATTACACAAGTGATTGCTCGAGTCTTGTTACGAGGCATTCTGCGTTATCTATAAGCAACTAGTAATGGTCTTTGGATTTTCAATGTTTTTCAGATGGTCCTCCATAAAACTGTCAATCTGTTTTGTTGACTCCGAAAGTGATTGTTTTTTGTTTCCATGTTGTATTTCTGCAGTGGATTTGTGCGTTTTCTGATTTGGAGTTGCTTGAGTTGTGTGATGAATTGTGTTCTATGAGCGTTGGCATCTGTTGCAGCTGTGCACAAGTGTTCCTGACGATGTTGGTGCATGTACTGCTGGTTTGAGATTATCCTGACCAAAGCTGTGTGCACCTTTACTTTCCGTTTGGTTGTTCACCAGGAATAATATTTCATCCTCAACTTGGACATTTGGATGTTGTGGTCTGGTTTCCCTTGTGCTTGGCTGTAGAGTTTTTGGTTGGATGCCCCAGGCTGCACACTCCACATCTCTCCTGTCCTGTGCAGCGTATTTGATGGTGGCCGTAACTTGACTAAGTAGTGCAGGGGTTTCGGAACGTATGGTCTTTGTCAATATATTCCCTAATTCCCAAGACTGAACGTTTCTGACGCATGTCCCATAACAATCACTAGAATCTGACGTGTCAATATTTTTGTGCGGCACCGTTTTCAAGATTTCCATGTGTTCTAGTTTTGAATCCAGTGTGGAGTCGATTGGATATCACAACAGCACGACTCTTGTGCGTCTTCATGAAGGGTCCAACTTTTCCAAGCATTCAGGTTTTCTTTGCGGGAATGTTACCGTTTCCAGGTAATTTGCAGTCTTTTGGTTTGGTTGTGTCATAATTTATCCTTGCTCGTTGACAGTGATGGAAAGTTTGAACTATGGTTGCCTCTTTTCCATTTCAGTTACTACACCATATGCTGTAGGAAAGTTGTCTGTATTATAGACGGGACACATCTCCTGTCCACGAGGCTAATCATAGCCTGTGCTTCTTGCCCCACTCCTGTGCCAGGTAAGTTACATGCTCACTATAGTCCGTGCTACTTGGAACTTGTTCCGAGTAGCTGAATCTATAACAACAACAACTATATTATAAGTTTTGGAATTTTTCAATTTAAAGTCTGCAAGTTGGGAAGATGTGCAGAGTCCGACACAGGCTAGTGTGTGACTGATGCTGTCCTCTCTAGGTACATTATGTCGGGATTCTTGCTGTTTGAAGTACTTTGTGAAACCTTGATAGCAATTCTCATTTCAACTCTTCCTCTGAACTGTCCCTCCTCATTGTCTAAAAACTGCCTCCATTTCCTCTTTCTCCTCGACTTCCTTTTGACATATCCCAGTAGCGAGAGACTATTCGCATTCCTACCTAATGCCTCAGACATTCCTAGGTCTGGATAAATTTATTTAACTTCAAAGGAGGTCATAAAAATATTTTCCCAAGTTAACTCTGGTATACCTAACACCTGGTTGAGCAGTTTAGTATACCTTTCCCTGTCAAGCTCAGTGCCCCTTTTAAGGTGTTCTGTGGTACATTGTGGCACTGCCCACAGGGAATCTTAACTGTTCAGTGATAAGGCTCTCACACACACGTGAATAAAAGATCATTGAGAGCCGGGCGACCATATCACTGTGGTAACAGTGTGGGTCGCCTGCATACTGGGGTGTGCGCAAATATAGACAGGTGGACAACAGACAGTCAACAACGGTATTTATCCAAGCATTGCAGAAAAAATCTTCAGCGTTCCTTCCAAACAATAGTGGGACATGCACTCTTAGCGGGCGGACACACAAATACAGTCAACAAGTTGCATCAACACCTCTCTAGTCTGGGTATTGATGGTTATTCCTCACAAAACTGCGAGGATTTGGCCTTATGATTGCTCATAATCTGAAGTTTTCCCAGAGAACAAACCCGCGTGCTGCCTGTTGTACCAGAGGCGCCGGCGGCGAGTCTCATGGCTGGTGATCGGCTCATCCTAGTAATGTAGGTCATTATGAGCTTTCTCCACAGCCTATTGTTCTTAGTTACGACTACGTCTCGCCTGACGCTTCACTTCTCTTAATTTTTATTATATCTTCGTTCAATTCTTAATGGATAGACCAAGCCTTTATGTCATTTTTATTAGCGTCTTGGCCTTCACAGACGAAACATGCTAGATCCTTCCCAATTATTAAAGATTCTAGAACACCACTCCTGGCACACACGCGCACGCGCGCACGCACACACACACCAACACGCGCGCGCGCACACACACANAAAAAGGGAACCCAGTTCTGTAGCAACCTGCAACGGGTCCGCCACAAGAGTACCACGGAGGTGAAGGTCCAGTGAAATATCGGGAACGAACTTCCCTGCTATCTTGCGGATACGCTTCCAGATCTATGGCACAGGAGTTTCAGACGTAATGGTGGAGACATAAGATGCCTAACATTTATGTTTGGCCGTATGGATGGCCCTACGGGCCACAGCACTTGCCTTCCGAAAGAAAAGAAAAGAATCGGCCGTCTGCTGACGGCGGTCTCTCTTCCAGGCTGCACGCTTACAGTGGACAGCCCGAGCACAGACTGCATTCCACCAGGGAACGCACTTCCATGGACCCCGAGAGGAAAAGCAAGGAATAGAGTGGAGGGTAGCTTCGAAGACAGTGTCATGAAAAAGGAGGCGAGGCAGAAGGGAGAGGTCAGAGAGCAGCAGCACTGAGGGTAAATAGGTTCCAGTCTGCTTTAGCAAACTGCCACTTAGGGCAGGAGAAGGGTGGGTGAAAAGAGAAAAAGGTAACAAGGATGGGGAAATGGTCACTGCCATGGAGGTCATAAAGAACCTGCCACGTGAAATCAAAGTAAAGAGAAGACGAGCAAAGAGAAAGATCAAGACAGGAAAGGGTGCGTGTCCGAGTGTCCAAATAGAAGAGAAAGGACAACAACAGAGAACAAGGAAGAAACAAAGGTGAAAGAGCAACATAGCACGTTAAAGAAGATCAGGGTTGGGATCAGGTTCAGCAATGTCAGGGTTAGGGGCATGGGTAAACTAAGCAAAGACGGAGGGAAGGAAGCGGGAGAACAGACTAGAGGCGGACGGGTGGGGTCCGGAGGAGGAGGATGAAGAGGAGGAGACAACCGAGAGGAGCAATCAAGGACAGCAGCAGGAAGAAGGGGAGTAGAAAGAGAGGAGCGCACCTCAGCAAGGGCAGCAACTGAGAGGGAAGCGGGGCCAAAGAAACCTCCATAGCAGGAACAGGGGGCACAACCACCGAAATGGGAGGGGAAGGAGCGATAGCGTCAGAAGTAGGGACTGAGGAAGAAAGCGAAGCCTTCTTACCCGCCAGGGAGGAGGAAGGAGAGGAGCCAGGCTTACGCTTCTGTCTGAAAGAGACAGGTGTCCCAGCAACTACGTACTGGGCAACGGATTCCAGCGCCTCAACAGGAGAAGCTGAACGAGAGCACATACGACGGCTGTTAGGAGAGCGATGGACATCAGCCCGCACTGACAGGCGGCGGGGAGAGTCAGTAGACGGAGGAGAAGGAAGGGAAGAAGGATCAGAGGGAGACGAGGAAGAAACACAGGAGACATGACAGACCGGGTAGAAAGGGGAACCCCAGACAGAGAACTAGGAGGGGGATCCTTCGGTACAGAACTCAAAGGAACAGAGGAGGGGGCAGTGGTTGTATCAGATTCCAAGGCCCGGAAACGGTTGAGAGTCTGAGGAAGGTGGGAAGGACGAGGAGAGGAAGAGCGCAACACTCGAGCATAAGGCGGGAACCGGCAAACCTGGCGCCTCGCATCAGGAAAAGATAAATGCTCCCGGTGCTTCGAGTTGAGGACGGCTGCCTCAAACTTGTAATGGATACAGGAGAAGGTAGGAAGAGCCTCACTGCAGTTTAGGCTGCGAGCCTGGGGAGAAGTGCACTCTGACTTAAGATTGACCTTCGCCCCCACACAAAGGACAGAGAGCGCGCCCCAGAGCAGCGCAAGGCACCATGCGCAAACCCCCCAGCAATTGTTACAGAGCCTAGGAGAAGGAATGTACTCCTGGACAGAGCACGTGGCACCAGCAAGAATGACAGAGGGTGGAAGGGTCCTACCATCAAAGGTAATCTTCACAACCCAAAGGGGTTGACGGCGACGACCACGAGGGGACGAGTAAACGTGTCAACCTGGAGGACAGAGTGGCCTTGGGCATCGAGGATATGCCGAATATCATCGTGGCAGTCCTGCAGATTAAGAAACACCAGTTGCAACATGGGGCAGGAGAAGAATAGTGCCAACACTGGCATTCAACCGAGCGTTCTTTGAGACCCAAAAAGGGGTCTCGCCAAGGCAGGATAAGGCAGCCAAGCGGGAAGCTGTATCCCGAAAAGGAGCAGCAACAACACGTGTACCGAGACGAGTGGAGTTGAAGGTAACAGAGGAATCCACGGAATCAACAAGATGCCGAGGGAGGGAGAAATCGTCAGGAGGCGTAGAATCAAGAGGGAGAAGATCAAAGAATTTGGCCCATGAAGCGGGACCAAACAAAGCCTGATACGCATCAGTACGGGAAGGGATCGAGCGAGTGCGGCCGTGGCGCGGACGGCGTTGAGAACCCCCAGAGAGGGGTGAAAAGGCGCAGTAGTCACAACGAGAGATTTAGCCACACCAAGGGACGAAGTGGTCACCACTGGGCACTTGAGGCTAGACCCAACCACAGAGGGAGGGAGGGGAGCCGAGATAAGCAGTCAGGAGGGTCAAAGGAGGAGCAAGGTCGTGGTCCAACACAGAGTTCGGTGGAGCTACAGAGCTCTGTCTACCAATACAGTCCGACTCGGGGGCTTGGTCGCCCACCTCACGAGCCTGAAAGGGTACAAGAAGAAACATTCAACGACATAAATACGAAGAGAATTTCATCCACGAATGTGTCCCATACCCACCATGGAGCCACAGTTAGAGGCAGGACACCCAACAAGAAGTTATCGCCGATCATGCCGGGGCCCCCTAGGGGTGCGTCGTCAGTATACGCCCCACAAATGCCACCTTAAGAACCGTCAGTCCGTCGAGATCGGGTTCAGTGACGAAAGGGGGATTGACAATAAAAGGTTCCCCTCGCACGAGACGTTGGGTACTACAGTTCTACGGGTGCAAGAGTATGCCTCCTCAAGCACCCAGACGTCAAAATAAAAGTCCTAAGGAATAACCAAAACAAGCAAAAGGTCGGTACAAAATAAGCAGATAGGACAAGAGGGGGAGAAAAACGAAGCAGAAGTAAAAGGAAAAGTCGTTCAGCACAATTAGAGAGGACAGCAGCAGGAGCACAAGGCCACAGAAGGACAGAGGACTGTCCCAAGTAGCATCACACTTCGCATGTATTGTTGCGGTGGTGGATTTGGTGGTGTTACCGCTGACGGACCACCCAACCCACAACTCGACAAATGCTCATATTTCACTAGGAGATCACACTAGGCACTTCTGGCTCTTGGAGAGGGGCTCAACGTCACACGTTTAGGGGATGCGGCTCCAACACGCAGCCTTGTTGTCACGTGCACACACCCACTCGAGCCGCAGTGACTCCCCACTCTCCTTATGGAATATGACCTCCTCAATCCCCTTTATTTTCCTAGACTTCTGTCTTACCCTGTCCACAGCAGTGGTTCCTGTTTCTTGCTCTCTCTCTCTCTCCTTCTTTCCTATTTCCTGGGAAGCCTCACTGGGACAAGTGCAAACACCAGCAAATTTGAATACATTTACTGGACGAAGTACATAACAATACACGCATACATATAATAATAATGATGAATCCTATACTCTGTACTATTATAATCAGGTTGCACTCCAACACCATCAGAACTCTATCCTCAGCTTGCTAAGTGGTATCCTATCTCTTGGTATTATCAACCTCCTCAAGTAGATTTAAGTCTTACAATATAATGTCACACTACCATCAAGAGAATGTATACATATATATACCTATAAACACATATAAGGCAAATCAGCATTTGAAAGCAATAACATACATATATATATATCAGTATAAATGATCCGTGCCACACAACGAATCAATCGACCATTCTATCAGTCTTAGAATACATATATATCTGTAGGTACTCCTGCCTACGTCTGTAGCTCTAAACTTCAATATACACTCTTGGCACATAAATAGCAAACGATCACTCACCTCTCACTGCGTCGTTCACGCTAATGACAAACACTCTCACCTCCATACAAGTGATCAGTTAGAACTATTTCACTACCCTGACAACTTCAGGTTCCTCAGGGCTTAAACACCAGGATCCTCTGCAGCTCCTCCAGGCTGCTACCATGAAGATTCCTTGAACAACTATGGTGCTTCCCTACTCCTATTAGGATCATCCACAGCTCTCCTGGCTGCTGCACCATAAAGTTTCCTCGAATAACTGTGGCACTTCACCACCTCTGCAGAAGCACGTGACACTCCTCCTCACTGCTTCTTCATAGCTCGGGGTCCTCTCCTCCCCTGCCTTGGAGTCTCATCAACCACTCCCTCTGTGCTGGCTTCCAAGTCCTCAGCAACTTCTTCCCCAAAGACAAACCTGCAACCCATTTGCATTCCAATAAATTGTTTCCCTTTTTAACACATAAACAAAATTAATCATACAACATCTTTGTCTCCAATCTCTATCTGTCCTCTACATTTAATGAGAGTGGACTCCCCCGTGGGCGAGTCCATGCGCCACCTCGCTGGGCGAGCCTCACTCACGCCGGGAGGGGCCTCCTCCCTCAGGAGCCGGGCTCCTTCAGTTGCCCGCCAGCGCTCAGAGAAGACGGACGTCGCTCAGCGCTCCTCCCACTTCACTCTCTTATTTTAGGCTTTCTGCCATACCAAAACATTTCTAATTTGAAAATAAACATCGCTACTGTCGCTGGGCACACGACCAACTACAAGCAAACACTATGAACTGGCTTAAATCGGGCTTACCACAGATTATCTGGTCGAGGGCGCTTCTCCCTCTGACAACGTCTGACCAGGGCGCTTGTCACAGCCCACAAAACTGTCTCTGGGCGGCTTAATACTCTCTCCTCGCCGTCCAGGACTTGAGACCACACGTCCTCAGCTCGACTCAACAGCTGGAACGTCTGCACCTTCTCTTCTCTTGGAGATAATATCGCTAGGGGTCCCTTCTGGCGGGAGTTCAACGAAGCGCGGCTTCCCCCTGCGATGTCTGGCCTCAAGTGAGGTCATCGCCCTCCACAAGCGAGCCTCACGCCTCCAGTAACTTGTCCACATCTTCCAACAAGTCATTTATCTGTTTTTCTAGTCCATTGCCCATAATCTCAAACTTTTATATAAATGCAACACACTATTTTACATCTGTGTTATCGCCTCTATAATTCCTGGACCTTCCAGTTAGGTCAGGCTTGCTGAATAACTCTCAAGGGTGAGACTCGTTTCTCCTGCAGGCTGAGATCATAACACTCCCCTCCCCTTATTTTTGAGAGTTATTCCAGTGGCAAAGCTCGGGATAATACATCCGCCACCACACTGTCTCGTTCTCCAACCGATTGGTTCGACCGGTTGATCTGCTTACGTACTCTCTTAGGAGTACAACTACTTCATTGCACCTTGCAACATCTGGCTCACAACTCGCCCGAAACATGATCTTCTCACAAACGATTTGACTTCCCTGACACCTCTTGGCTAGGCTGTCCTCCTTGGACGCCTGCACTCCATCGGTCAACTCTACTTATTGTTTCCACCCTCCGTTTCCTTGTCTTCTTCTCTTCACGTTCAGAGTCAGACATCTACTGTCTGTACCTCCTCTGTCGTCTTCATACTTCCATATACTGCCATTATACTTTCGTCTCCTGCCATCATACTTCACTCCCTCGTCTTCACCGACGATCCTCCTTTCGTCTCCTCATTTATCCGAGACCTCATCCTGTTTGACTTCCATCGAGTCCTCGGCTTTCTTCTACTCCTCCATGCTTGTATCATCATCCTCTTCCCACACTTCTCGCCTCTATACAACTCCATTTCTTCTCCTTCAACTCTTCTTTGTTCCCTAAAGTTTCTCCGAGCCTGTACTACATCCAACAGCACTCGATCGTACATGTCGCTTTACCTCTCCTAGAGTGCTCGTAAGCATCTCTCCACACATACTGTCTCTTCTTTCCTTTTCTCGGCTATTATTCTTCTTCACTGTCTCTCCTCCGCGTTTTCTGTGAAACATGTCAACTCCTGACATCTCAAACAACTTACTCTACTATCCAAATGCCTCTGTGCTCGTGGACAACTTGACGCTCTACTCCCGTCCTCAGTATGTCCACATCCTTCCTCACTTCTGCTCAGCACAGTTGCACTCACCTTCCGACCCTTATTTCAGCAGGCTGGGGTCTACTCAGGTTCGCTCTCTTCACATGATTTTTCTTTGGCTGGGCCATCTTCACTTTTGGCCTCACCGAGACTTCATCTTCCTGAGCTGGACCTTCATCAAACAGCCACGCTATATCTACGTCGATATCTTCTACCGGCTGAATAGACACTGTCTCATCTTCTCCAGCGTCTTCCTCGTCGGCCACCTCTGCCTTCATCACTACCGAGACAGGGTTTTCAATGGCTTGGCGGTCTCCTGACTCATCTCCTCGGATGTCAGTCAGGTTCATACTCTCAGGTCCCACCCGTGCCGTGGCCTTCTGGGCACTCCTCTGGCACAGTCTCCGCTATGACTCTTGGCAACACCTTTGTCCCGCCCAAGTCATTCCCCAGGATCATTTGGACTCCTGGAACAGGTATGTCGGGGCACACTCCCAACATCACCTCCGCCGACACATATTCCGACCTTAGCTGGACAGTACAAACGGGCATGTCACTCTCAGACAATAACCCATATACTTTCATCTTTCTCCTGCCAGCTAACTGTCGATCATTCCCAATCAGGCTTCTCGCAATCACGCTCTGATTAGCTCCGGTATCTCTTAAGATACCAACTTCTACCTCAGGTTGGCCTCCTATACTGATCCAACCTTTACTATGAACGGCCTATACCTCTCGTTCACTAAGTTCACCATCTGTGGTTTGTCTCGGAACACATTAGTATATTTACTTCGGGGGTCACACATGGCCAGGGTCACAATTCTCTTGCCCTGCCGACAATCTCGCATCACGTGACCCAATCCGTTACAGTTGTAACATCGCACCTGGGAAAAGTATCTTCTATATGTACCAGAGTGGCTCTGACTCTGTCCACTCGCATGAGAGTTCCTCGGGCCAGGTTACACTTGCACTCTGTGGGCTTTA
>WNGS01169304.1:14353-46932 GCA_020271785.1 Procambarus virginalis
ACTCATTCACCAACATACTGTAAGCAACATATGAGTCATAAACACTTACCCATCAACATACTGTAACCAACATAGAGTCACAAACACTCATTCACCAACATACTGTAAGCAACATATGAGTCATAAACACTCACCCATCAACATACTGTAACAACATATGAGTCACAAACACTCATTCACCAACATACTGTAAGCAACATATGAGTCATAAACACTCACCCATCATCATACTGTAAGCAACATATGAGTCATAAACACTCACCCATCAACATACTGTAAGCAACATGTGAGTCATAAACACTCACCCATCAACATACTGTAAGCAACATAGAGTCATAAACACTCACCCATCAACATACTGTAAGCAACATGTGAGTCATAAACACTCACCCATCAACATACTGTAAGCAACATATGAGTCATAAACACTCACCCATCAACATACTGTAAGCAACATGAGTCATAAACACTCACCCATCAACATACTGTAAGCAACATATGAGTCATAAACACTCACCCATCAACATACTGTAAGCAGCAAATAGTATTTGTGGAGACTGAAAGATGTCGCTGCGGACTTGAGACTCCAAAAACTCTTCGACTCATCAGTAAAAAGAGGGAGTTGCAAAAGAAATGGATGACAGCCAAAGTAGTGCCAATGTGCCAGAATGAGAGGACTCGGGAGCAGCTAAACAACACAGTTGCTTCATTATCGACGATTCTTAGTTAGATGCTAGAGAAGCTTACAAGGAAACGTTTCATAGAACAGTTAAAAATGAAGATTTCTCTCAAAGTATCAGCATGGTTTCAGTTAGGGCAGATAATGCCCTACGAGTTTATAAGTGTTATGTTTAAATAAAAAATAAAAATCTAAGAGAAGAAGGGCTAGCTGCCAGTATTTTGATTGACAACCAACAATCGTGTAACACAGTTGCATTTAGTAGGTCCCGATCCCAAAATTGAAGAGCAGGATTTCATAACTAAAGGAGTGCTCTCATCATGCCTTATATGTCACTTAGTTAGGTGCTAGAGAAGACACTGAGAACACTTCATTCCTGTGATGTAACACTCACAACACTTCATTCCTGTGTTGTAACACTCACAACACTTCATTATCCTGTGTTGTAACACTCACAACAGGGTATTCCTTTACGTTGCAACACTCACATATGTACTCTTGTTATGTCTATGTATTTTTCTTACTCTATATATGGACTTTCATATACAACACAGTTGTCATTCATTAATCTTTCCTCTCTAGCATCAGTAAAGAAATATAACAAAAATATGTTGAATGCTGTAACATATTGAGAGGAATTGACCATAATTACCTTAACTATAACTTTAAAATTACCATAATTATCTTAACTATTACTGTAATATTACCATAATTACTTGACTAGTACTATAATATTACAATAATTACCTTAACTATTGTTATAATATTACATAATTTAGTGAAAATACGTAAGTTTTATGTCATCTATTCACTAAAGTCTTCACTGTAGAGAGAAAACTTCATGAAAATCATTGACAAAGTTTAGTGCAAGAATTTCCAACTTATAAGTTGGTACAACCCGTCCTCCTGTTTAGACAGTATTTGTGTAACAAAGTGCACCACTGTGCACTTTGTTACACTTTGTTCCGAAAAATATAAGGCAAAAAAACAAACATCAATATTCCTAGGCCTAGTATAGCACACGTAGGTACTACATTAGGCCTAGTGCAGATATCGTGCAATAGGCCATATGAAGACTACTTTAGGTTGTCTTTGCAACATAAATATAAAATATACTTACGGTTTGTCCAACTTCATTAGTGCCGAACTCAAATTTCAAATTGTGTTGTTCGGCTGGTATATGTACTAATGTCTACATCGTTACTATAAGTACTGCCCAAACAGGAAGATAGGCTGGTAGAAACACACTATAAAGTCATATTCCGTCGATCTGTTTTTTCTGGGTTTTAAACACTTGTGACCAACTAAAAGAAAAATCATAATATGATATATACGTCAAATATTCGGATAAATACCTTTTTTCTCTAATAATATCAATTGAGATTCCTGCCATGCGATCATTACTAAAACAAACACGAACAGTTCAAAATCAGCTTAAGGATTCAGGGAGACTTGATTAAGATTTAAGCATTATGAAAGACTGATTAATAGAGTGAGAACATCTATGTGATCACAATTAGGTAAACACATTTAGGTGAGCATATTTAGGTGAGTACATATAGGTGAGCACGTCTAGGTGAGCACATATAGGTGAGCACATCTAGGTGAGCACAGCTAGGTGAGCACATCTAGGTGGGCACATCTAGGTGGGCACATCTAGGTGAACACATCTAGGTGAGCACATCTGGGTGAGCACATCTAGGTGAGCACATCTAGGTGAGCACATCTGGGTGAGCACATCTAGGTGAGCACATCTAGGTGGGCACATCTGGGTGGGCTCATCTAGGTGAGCACATCTAGGTGCTCACATCTAGGTGGGCACATCTAGGTGGGCTCATCTAGGTGAGCACATCTAGGTGGGCACATCTAGGTGAGCACATCTAGGTGAGCACATCTAGGTTTGCACATCTAGGTGAGCACATCTAGGTGGGCACATCTAGGTGGGCACATCTAGGTGGGCACATCTGGGTGGGCACATCTAGGTGGGCACATCTAGGTGGGCACATCTAGGTGGGCACATCTAGGTGGGCACATCTAGGTGGGCACATCTAGGTGGGCACATCTAGGTGGGCACATCTAGGTGGGCACATCTAGGTGGGCACATCTAGGTGGGCACATCTAGGTGGGCACATCTAGGTGGGCACATCTAGGTGGGCACATCTAGGTGGGCACATCTAGGTGGGCACATCTAGGTGGGCACATCTAGGTGGGCACATCTAGGTGAGCACATCTAGGTGGGCACATCTAGGTGGGCACATCTAGGTGGGCACATCTAGGTGGGCACATCTAGGTGAGCACATCTAGGTGGGCACATCTAGGTGGGCACATCTAGGTGATCACATCTAGGTGGGCACATCTAGGTGAGCACATCTAGGTGAGCACATCTAGGTGAGCACATCTAGGTAGGCACATCTAGGTGGGCACATCTAGGTGGGCACATCTAGGTGGGCACATCTAGGTGGGCACATCTAGGTGAGCACATCTAGGTGAGCACATCTAGGTGGGCACATCTAGGTGGGCACATCTAGGTGGGCACATCTAGGTGGGCACATCTAGGTGGCACATCTAGGTGAGCACATCTAGGTGGGCACATCTAGGTGGGCACATCTAGGTGGGCACATCTAGGTGGGCACATCTAGGTGGGCACATCTAGGTGAGCACATCTAGGTGGGCACATCTAGGTGGGCACATCTAGGTGGGCACATCTAGGTGGGCACATCTAGGTGAGCACATCTAGGTGGGCACATCTAGGTGGGCACATCTAGGTGGGCACATCTAGGTGGGCACATCTAGGTGAGCACATCTAGGTGAGCACATCTAGGTGAGCACATCTAGGTAGGCACATCTAGGTGGGCACATCTAGGTGGGCACATCTAGGTGGGCACATCTAGGTGGGCACATCTAGGTGAGCACATCTAGGTGAGCACATCTAGGTGGGCACATCTAGGTGAGCACATCTAGGTGAGCACATCTAGGTGGGCACATCTAGGTGAGCACATCTAGGTGAGCACATCTAGGTGGGCACATCTAGGTGAGCACATCTAGGTGAGCACATCTAGGTGGGCACATCTAGGTGGGCACATCTAGGTGGGCACATCTAGGTGGGCACATCTAGGTGGGCACATCTAGGTGAGCACATCTAGGTGGGCACATCTAGGTGGGCACATCTAGGTGGGCACATCTAGGTGAGCACATCTAGGTGAGCACATCTAGGTGAGCACATCTAGGTGGGCACATCTAGGTGAGCACATCTAGGTGAGCACATATAGGGGGGCACATCTAGGTGAGCACATCTAGGTGGGCACATCTAGGTGAGCACATCTAGGTGAGCACATCTAGGTGAGCACATCTAGGTGGGCTCATCTAAGTGAGCACATCTAGGTGGGCACATCTAGGTGAGCACATCTAGGTGAGCACATCTAGGTGAGCACATCTAGGTGAGCACATCTAGGTGGGCACATCTAGGTGGGCACATCTAGGTGAGCACATCTAGGTGAGCACATCTAGGTGAACATATCTAGGTGAGAACATCTAGGTGAACACATCTACGTGAGTACATCTAGGTGTGCTCATCTAAGTGAGCACATCTTGGTGAGCACATCTAAGTGAGCACATCTAGGTGAGCACATCTAGGTGAGCACATCTAGGTGAGTACAGCTAGGTGAGAACATCTTGGTGAACACATCTAGGTGAGCACATCTAGGTGAGCACATTTAAGTGAGCACATCTAGGTGAGCACATCTAAGTGAGCACATCTAGGTAAGCACATCTAGGTGAGGACATCTAGGTGACTACATCTAGGAGAGCACATCTAGGTGAGCACAACTAGGGAGAACATCTAGGTGGGCACATTTAAGTGAGCACATCTAGGTGAGCACATCTAAGTGATCACATCTAGGTGAGCACATCTAGGTGAGCACATCTAGGTGAGCACATCTAGGTGAGCACATTTAAGTGGGCACATCTAGGTGAGCACATCTAAGTGAGCACATCTAGGTGAGCACATCTAGGAGAGCACATCTAGGTGAGCACAACTAGGGAGAACATCTAGGTGGGCACATCTAGGTGAGCACATCTAGGAGAGCACATCTAGGTGAGCACATCTAGGAGAGCACATCTAGGTGAGCACAACTAGGGAGAACATCTAGGTGAGCACATTTAAGTGAGCACATTTACGTGAGCACATCTAGGTGAGCACATCTAAGTGAGCACATCTAGGTGAGCACATCTAGGTGAGCACATCTAGGTGAGCACAACTAGGGGAGAACATCTAGGTGAACACATCTAGGGGAGAACATCTAGGGGAGAACATCTAGGTGAGCACATCTAGGTGAGCACATCTAGGTGGGCACATCTAGGTGAGCACATCTGGGTGAGCACATCTAGGTGAGCACATCTAGGTGAGCACATCTAGGTGAGCACATCTGGGTGAACACATCTAGGTGGGCACATCTAGGTGAGCACATCTAGGTGAGCACATCTGGGTGAGCACATCTAGGTGAACACATCTAGGTGGGCACATCTAGGTGAGCACATCTGGGTGAGCACATCTAGGTGAGCACATCTAGGTGGGCACATCTAGGTGGGCACATCTAGGTGGGCACATCTAGGTGAGCACATCTAGGTGGGCACATCTAGGTGGGCTCATCTAGGTGAGCACATCTAGGTGGGCACATCTAGGTGGGCACATAGGTGGGCACATCTAGGTGGGCACATCTAGGTGAGCACATCTAGGTGGGCACATCTAGATGGGCTCATCTAGGTGAGCACATCTAGGTGGGCACATCTAGGTGGGCACATCTAGGTGGGCACATCTAGGTGGGCACATCTAGGTGAGCACATCGAGGTGGGCACATCTAGGTAGGCACATCTAGGTGAGCACATATAGGTGGGTACATCTAGGTGGGCACATCTAGGTGGGCACATCTAGGTGAGCACATCTAGGTGGGCACATCTAGGTGGGCACATCTAGGTGGGCACATCTAGGTGAGCACATCTAGGTGGGCACATCTAGGTGGGCACATCTAGGTGGGCACATCTAGGTGAGCACATCTGGGTGAGCACAACTAGGTGAGCACATCTAGGTGAGCACATCTAGGTGAGCACATCTGCGTGAACACATCTAGGTGAACACATCTAGGTGGGCACATCTAAGTGAGCACATCTAGGTGAGCACATCTGGGTGAGCACATCTAGGTGAACACATCTAGGTGGGCACATCTAGGTGAGCACATCTGGGTGAGCACATCTAGGTGAGCACATATAGGTGGGTACATCTAGGTGGGCACATCTAGGTGAGCACATCTAGGTGGGCACATCTAGGTGGGCACATCTAGGTGGGCACATCTAGGTGGGCACATCTAGGTGGGCACATCTAGGTGAGCACATCTAGGTGGGCACATCTAGGTGAGCACATCTAGGTGGGCACATCTAGGTGGGCACATCTAGGTGAGCACATCTATGTGGGCACATCTAAGTGAGCACATCTAGGTGAGCACATCTGGGTGAGCACATCTAGGTGAACACATCTAGGTGGGCACATCTAGGTGAGCACATCTGGACGAGCACATCTAGGTGATCACATCTAGGAGAGCACATCTAGGTGAGCACAACTAGGGAGAACTTCTAGGTGGGCACATTTAAGTGAGCACATCTAGGTGAGCACATCTAAGTGAGCACATCTAGGTGAGCACATCTAGGTGAGCACATCTAGGTAAGCACATCTAGGTGAGCACATTTAAGTGAGCACATCTAGGTGAGCACATCTAAGTGAGCACATCTAGGTGAGCACGTCTAGGTGAGCACATCTAGGTGAGCACATCTAGGAGAGCACATCTAGGTGAGCACAACTAGGGAGAACATCTAGGTGGGCACATCTAGGTGAGCACATCTAGGAGAGCACATCTAGGTGAGTACATCTAGGAGAGCACATCTAGGTGAGCACAACTAGGGAGAACATCTAGGTGAGCACATCTAGGTGAGCACATCTAGGTGAGCACATCTAGGTGAGCACATCTAAGTGAGCACATCTAGGTGAGCACATCTAGGTGAGCACATCTAGGTGAGCACAACTAGGGGAGATCATCTAGGTGAACACATCTAGGGGGAGAACATCTAGGGGAGAACATCTTGGTGAGCACATCTATGTGAGCACATCTAGGTGGGCACATCTAGGTGAGCACATCTGGGTGAGCACATCTAGGTGAGCACATCTAGGTGAGCACATCTAGGTGAGCACATCTGGGTGAACACATCTAGGTGAACACATCTAGGTGGGCACATCTAGGTGAGCACATCTAGGTGAGCACATCTGGGTGAGCACATCTAGGTGAGCACATCTAGGTGAACACATCTAGGTGAACACATCTAGGTGGGCACATCTAGGTGAGCACATCTGGGTGAGCTCATCTAGGTGAGCACATCTAGGTGGGCACATCTAGGTGGGCACATCTAGGTGGGCCCATCTAGGTGGGCACATATAGTTGGGCACATCTAGGTGGGCTCATCTAGGTGAGCACATCTAGGTGGGCACATCTAGGTGGGCACATCTAGGTGGGCACATCTAGGTGAACACATCTAGGTGGGCACATCTAGGTGGGCACATCTAGGTGAGCACATATAGGTGGGTACATCTAGGTGGGCACATCTAGGTGGGCACATCTTGGTGGGCACATCTAGGTGGGCACATCTAGATGAGCACATCGGGGTGAGCACATCTAGGTGAGCACATCTAGGTGAGCACATCTAGGTGGGCACATCTAGGTGGGCACATATAGGTGGGCACATCTAGGTGAGCACATCTAGGTGGGCACATCTAGGTGGGCACATCTAGGTGGGCACATCTAGGTGGGCACATCTAGGTGAGCACATCGGGGTGAGCACATCTAGGTGAGCACATCGGGGTGAGCACATCTAGGTGAGCACATCGGGGTGAACACATCTAGGTGAGCACATCGGGGTGAGCACAACTAGGTGAGCACATCTAGGTGAGCACATCTAGGTGAGCACATCTGCGTGAACACATCTAGGTTAACACATCTAGGTGGGCACATCTAAGTGAGCACATCTAGGTGAGCACATATCTAGGTGAACACATCTAGGTGGGCACATCTAGGTGAGCACATATCTAGGTGAACACATCTAGGTGGGCACATCTAGGTGAGCACATATCTAGGTGAGCACATCTAGGTGGGCACATCTAGGTGGGCACATCTAGGTGAACACATCTAGGTGGGCACATCTAGGTGGGCAAATCTAGGTGAGCACATCTAGGTGGGCACATCTAGGTGGGCACATCTAGGTGAGCACATCTAGGTGGGCACATCTAGGTGGGCACATCTAGGTGGGCACATCTAGGTGGGCACATCTAGGTGAGCACATCTAGGTGGGCACATCTAGGTGAGCACATCTATGTGAGCACATCTAGGTGGGCACATCTAGGTGGGCACATCTAGGTGGGCACATCTAGGTGAGCACATCTAGGTGGGCACATCTAGGTGAGCACATCTAGGTGAGCACATCTAGGTGGGCACATCTAGGTGGGCACATCTAGGTAGGCACATCTAGGTGGGCACATCTAGGTGAGCACATCTAGGTGGGCACATCTAGGTGAGCACATCTAGGTTAGCACATCTAGGTGAGCACATCTAGGTGAGCACATCTAGGTGGGCACATATAGGTGAGCACATCTAGGTGAGCACATCTAGGTGAGCACATCTAGGTGAGCACATCTAGGTGAGTACATCTAGGTGAGCACATCTAGGTGGGCACATCTAGGTGGGCACATCTAGGTGAGCACATCTAGGGGGGCACATCTAGGTGGGCACATCTAGGTGGGCACATCTAGGTGAGCACATCTAGGTGGGCACATCTAGGTGAACACATCTAGGTGAGTACATCTAGGTGAGCACATCTAGGTGGGCACATATAGGTGAGCACATCTAGGTGAGCACATCTAGGTGAGCACATCTAGGTGGGCACATCTAGGTGGGCACATCTAGGTGAGCACATCTAGGTGGGCACATCTTGTTGGGCACATCTAGGTGGGCACATCTAGGTGGGCACATCTAGGTGAACATCATTATATACAAAGTTCAATATATAATTTATATACCTAAATAACTGTGAGAACAACTGTGTACACTTCAGTTTGCTTAAATTCATTAGATCTGTGCTGCTTATAAAATACGTTTGTGTTCGATCCCCGATGGTCCCAGTGCTTGGGCACAGTTACTCCACTCCGTCCTCTCGATTCTTGCAGGGTCCGCGTTCGATCCCCGATGGCCCAAGTGGTAGCTTTGCGTTCCTTCACTTCGTCCCTATATATCCCAGATGATCTTAATATCCCTTCCAAGTGCTGTATAATCATACTGGCCTAGTACTTTCTCTTCATAATTACCTTACCTTACCTCGCTTCCTCACCGAGTCTTTTCCTTACTGTTTTTTCCCATTGTTCATTAAAATTCAATTGAAGATGTATGATGAAGTGGATGAATGTATGACTGTTGAGTTCTTCATTAAGCAGGAAGAGTCGTGGTCAGACTGGGAGGTCGAACCCGGTGTTCACGCCCTCACCAGTTACAACTCTAAGAATGTTGTCAGAGTTTTATTTTTCCATACATTGCCAACAAAAGCTTAAGTTTTACAACAATACTTAATTTAATTATTAATTTTAGTAATATAACACCTCATTCATGTGTTGTCATTCCCCAAACACGCTATTCCTGCACGGTGAAACATTTTCAACGTGTGTGTGTGTGTGTGCCATCGTGTTACGCCTGGCGCCTGACAGCTGAGTGGTCAGCGCTTCGGATTCGTAGTCCTGAGGTTCCGGGTTCGATCCCAGGTGGAGGCGGAGATAAATGAGCAAAATGTTTCTTTCAGCCTGATGCCCCTGAATCAGGGGCATTCACCTAGCAGTAAATAGGAACCTGGGAGTTAGACAGCTGTCACGGGCTGCTTCCTGGGAGTGGAGGCCTCGTCGAGGACTGGGCCGCGGGGACGCTAAGCCCCAAAATCATCTCAAGATAACCTCAAGAAGTCTGTTTATTTTTGGATATGAATTTGACAAATTTTAACTATTTTGTCAGGTTTGAAAACCTGAAAAGTCAAGTTTTCATTCACGAGTCTTTCATCTCTTGGGTCAGTAAAGTTATGTAATCAAAAACATTTAAACTGCAATAACATATTGAAAGGATTATAGGAAAATTACCTAAACGAAAACTATAATATTACCATAATTACTTCAACTATTACTTTGATATTTTCATAACTAAATTATTACGATAATTTTACAAAATATTACCTAATTATTACTATAATATTACCATAATTGTCTTTATTATTACAATAATTTTGCCATAATTACCATAACTAGAATTATAATAATATATAATTTAGTGAAAATACGAATATGTATGTCATTAAGAACGCTTTCACCTCAATTTAGACCTCAATAAACAGTCCTCAATATACAAAAATAATTCATAACATTTTTATTTAAGCTTCGAGCAAACATTTGAAACCTAAGATAAGAAAAATCTTATCTGATCTATGCATCAAATACACTCGATATTAACTATTTTCTCTGCCTTATAATTATTATAAGGCAGAGAAATTATTATACACTCGATAAAAGTATAATTATTATACACTCGATATTAACTATTTGTCTCTGGTCACACGCCAGATTCAACATGTGCGAGTTGCCACAAATATTTTTATGTTCATTTTTTCCACACAATTACAAATGCATTTCTTTTGTTTCATATATTGTTTCACAATATTCACGCAGTAGAACATCTGTACTGTTCAAAGAAACTGTGTTAGATGTGTCAAAATGTATCCAAAACATTGTTCATATTTTCCATATTATATGTTCAATTATTTACATTTACAGATTATTTACACACTGTACACTGTTACAGACTATATACGACACTATTAACACACTTAGTACTGCGGGAGTGTGTGATAATCTCTGAAGCAGTCAACTTTCCCTCAACAAGGGAACTTTGCACTCAACACACCAAGTGCACATGGATCTTCGCTTCTGTAATTACCTAAGTGTAGTTACAGGATGAGAGGTACGCTCGTGGTGTCCCGTCTTCCCAGCACTCTTTGTCATATAATGCTTTGAAACTACTGACGGTTTCGGCCTCCACCACCTTCTCCCCTAACTTGTTCCAACCGTCTACCACTCTATTTACAAAAGTGAATTTTCGTATATTTCTCCGGCAGCTTTGTTTCGTTAGTTTAAATCTATGACCTCTTGTTCTTGAAGTTCCGGGTCTCAGGAATTCTTCCCTATCAATTTTATTGATTCCTGTTACTATTTTGAACGTAGTGATCATATCGCCTCTTTTTACTTCTATCTTTTAGTTTTTGCATATTTAATGCCTCTAACCTCTCCTCGTAGCTCTTGTCCTTCAGTTCTGGGAGCCACTTAATGGCATGTCGTTGCACCTTTTCCAGTTTGTTGATGTACTTCATAAGGTCAGAACATCGAAAAGAGTATACACTTTTCAGTAGGGGTGTAGCCGATGTGCCGTTGGGCGTGCGGTAATGGGTAACACTTCAGCGAGTTCCCACATTGTTGCGGCTGAGCTGCACCCATAATTTGGATTTTATATTCATATGTCCGTGTAGGAAATTTTATTGCTATCACAGTGATACCAAAATGAACGATGTAGGACAAGTGTGGAGTTGACAGACCTGAAAAAGAGTAGAAACATTTCATCGCTGTTTGATGCTCACGGCTACCGATCGACGTAGTTTTTTATTTGGTGCCGGTCTCACGCCTGCTTTGCTAACATTTTATACACATGTTCTTCTAGAACATTCTGTTACGAACACATTGATACCAAAGTGAAACACGTACATCGAAAATTAAGGTCAGAACCGTGAAAAGAGTTTCGGGTGATCGAGCGGCGACACTTTTCAGAGTTGCCGCTTGATCACCCGAAACACCAGGAGCACAAGGGCAATGTTTGACGCTCGACCGTCGGGAGTGCGAAAGTGTTAAAACATTCTAGGACTACCTGTTGGCTCCTGTTCACAAGGGCAGCACTTGTTAGAAATTTCTATTATAACCAGTTTTTCGGCCCATCTTCCAGTTTGGCTAGTACTTATAGTAACAATGGAGACCGTAGTAGTACATATATTGACATTATGAACAGTTAAAAAGTATAATTTGAAACTGTTGAGTTTGGCCAAACGAGAACAGTTTTTTTTATTTTTATTTGTTGCTAATAATGGCTAACTTGTATCCTTAGTACTGTGCACCTTGGGATGAAAACTGTGCTTACTGTGCTTATACATATACTGTGCTTATACATTGGGATGAATACTGTGCTTATACATAGGGATGAAAATATTCATCCCTATGAATATTTAAGTTTGGGTTTCAGCTTAATTTTTTCTGGAATAGTACCAAATTCTAATGGTACAGGTGATAGTTGTATACATACAACTGCAATACTGTAGTTGCAAAAAGCACTGTCTAAAGACGATGATACCTTACCTTGAGGATACCTTGAGGTGCTTCCGGGCTTATCGTCCACGCGGCCCGGTCATCGACCAGGCCTCCTGGTTGCTGGACTGATCAACCAGGCTGTTGGACGCGGCTGCTCGCAGCCTGACGTGATGGGGTTGAATTTATTGGTTAATCGTACCTAGACATTTTTTAGCTGAGATTTTATTTTTGAGGCCGGTAACATATGCAGTTAGCAACAATTAATGCTTCCAGGAGAGTCAAGGACTGGGGTTGGGAACAGAAAAGTTAACATTATTAGTTGTGACGTGGTGATATTTAGTGCCCTCTGAATATTCCGTGCATTTGATGGTGTTACGTAGCCTTCCCGGTTTGGTGCCTTCTTTTGATAATTACTTACTATTAGTTGTGTGTGTGTACTTGCCTAGTTGTGCTTACGGGGGTTGAGCTTTGGTTCTTTGGTCTTGCCTCTCAACTGTTAAATCAACGGTTGTGTGCGCACGCGTGCACTTCGAGCACATGGTGTCACAACTCACAGGAGGACAACTGGGCATTCACTGTTTGTTCACCACCTTGCAAACTCATTTTTTTATCATCTGACTCGATTACACCGTGTTGCCAAAATTGGTGTTCTCTGGTTGTCAAGATTTTTTTTTTAATAAACATGACTAATAAATGAACAGTTGACTAACGAAGTTGACTAAATGTGGTTGACTAACCACATTTGACTTAACAGTGATGACATTGTTTGGCCTCATTATTTTTTTGTTGATTCATCACATTCCTGTGTTTTCAGCATACAATAGAATCTCGGTTATGATTTGTGACATTTTCCATGTTGTGTTTGAAAGGGAAACTTTTGACTGACATCACTTGGGATGATGGGTTACCATAAATTGTGGTGAGTTGCAAGTGTAACGGCATAGTTTAAGGTGCTCTTGACGTCTAAAATATGGTAAAGTCAGCTTGGCATGTAGGTTAGATAATTTTTTAAATTAAAGACCTCTTGTGTCGTCCTTTAATTACAGAATTTATTTGAAGTAATCCACAAGGGCTGTGATGAGGGATGACCCCAGACGCGCCTTAGTCAACCAACGCGCGTCTAGGATCATCCCGGACGTAGGTTCGAACCCTCGTCATGGCTCTTGTGGATTTGTTCATTTGATATATCACGCTATTGTGATTTCTGTGTGTGCAGAATTACATTGTTTTACGTAGATGGAGATTAGAGATGTTTTTTACATAGGACTCGACCACAGATTATGATGGGCATTTACATGGGCAAGTTACAATTCTAACTACAGTATCGTCTGTGTGTGCTTTAATTATTTACCTTGTGTGGTACTCGTCCACAGAAGACAATTAAAGTACTTTACATTAATTGAACAATAGTAATTGGCTATCTGTATATTGCTGACTTGTTGAACATTTGACATTGTAGGTGAGGCTGTACGCTGCTGGCTCTCCACTGGACAATGATGCACTTCCATTGGTCACTCTGCCAACAGATGCCATTGATGTGAATGTTTAGTTCTAGTTCTGTGAATGCTGTGGAGGAGGGACTGTCCCATTTGCAGATGTCCCAACGTGACGAGGTGCAGTCGTTGCTTGACGAATTCTCTAGTCTGTTCGGGGAGGTCCCGACCCTGACTCATGCCATTTACCATGATGTCGAGTTGACGGACTACACCCCCATTCGCCTTCAACCCTATCGGATGAACCCGGAAAAGAAGGCCATCGTACGGAAGGAGGTCGACTTCTTGCTCCAGCACGGCCTCATCAGGCCGAGCCAGGGCTCTTGGTGCTCGCCCTGCCTTTTGGTCCCCAAACTAGATGGCTCCTGGCGATTATGCACCGATTATCGGCAGCTCAACAAGGTGACCATAGTGGACGCCTATCCGTTGCCACGTCTCGAGGACTGTATCGACGAAATCGGGAACGCCACGTATGTATTTAAATTCGATCTCTCGAGGGGGTACTATCAAATCCCACTCACTGACCGTGCTAAACAACTAACGGCGTTTGTGACACCCGAAGGTGTGTTTGAGTATCAAGTGTTACCATTCGGCTTGCGTAATGCCCCGGCCACATTCCAGAGGCTAATGAACTCTTTGCTCGCTAATGTGCCAAATTGTCGGGCGTATTTAGATGATATTGTGCTCTTTGATATTAATTGGGCTGACCACATAGCTAGAGTACGCCAGTTGTTCACAGTGTTGAAACATGCAAATCTAACCTTAAATGCTAAAAAGTGTCATTTTGGCCAAGGCACGGTGACGTACCTCGGTTATGAAGTGGGCCAAGGGAAAGTGTTACCTCGGCAAGATAAAATCAGTGCCATTCTGGACTATCCAGCGCTCAGGTCTAAAAAGGACATTCAACGATTTATCGGTATGTGTGCGTACTACCGACGCTTTTGTCAGAACTTTTCCAGTGTGGCCACTCCTCTCACAGATTTGTTGCGGAAGGCCGTTAAATTTAAGTGGTCATCGGACTGTGCTGAGGCATTTAAAAACTTGAAATTGATCTTAGCTTCCGCCCCAGTGCTTGCTAGTCCAAGGTTCGACCGTCCGTTTAAAATTCAAGTCGACGCATCTGACTCGGGTGCTGGTGCAGTGTTGTTGCAAACTGGGGATGATAAAGTGGAACACCCAGTATATTATTACTCTGTGAAATTTGACAAGGCGCAGCGCAATTATTCGGTGATAGAAAAAGAGGCGTTGGCGCTAGTGCTAACATGCAAAAAGTTCGAAGTTTACCTCACAGGTAATAAAGTGGAAGTGTACACGGACCATAACCCATTAGTTTTCATGAATCAGATGAAGCAGAAAAATAAACGCATCCTCAGGTGGGCATTGTACCTACAGGACTTTAATCTATCTATTATCCACCTACCGGGCCGGCTCAACGTGATAGCCAACGCTCTGTCCCGCTTGCCTGAGTAACATTCATCTGAGCCGCAGGAAGCCATACCAAATGTCATGCTTTAGTTATTTTTTTTTAGGTTCTCCTGTGACATTAAATATCCCGTGTCCAATTTATTTACTTCCTTTGTTTTTGTTTTTTTTGTTTTTGTATGTTTTTTTTCAGAGAATTCCCTTGTATTTTTTTTTGGCAGAGAAACTGTTTTTGATTTGATTTTCTATTATGTCATGGATTTCCTTTTTATTCTCTGTATACTCTTACAAAAAATATGACTACTATTCTAGTAGTCACATTTTTTTTTCTCTGAAGGGGGAGGAGTGTTACGACTCTGGGTTCTTTAGATGGAAACCAGAGGTCAAAATTTGAGCTTATTGAGCTACCATATAGTAAACACGCTTCGCGAGCTGCATATGTCGTATCTTCCCTGCCAGTCGTAAGACTATTCTTGTTTCTCAAAGAGTATTTAAAGATTGAGCTTGGGGTTGATTATTAAATAATAAAATAGGCACCAACTATGTTTACTAATACTGTCTAATCAATTGTAAAGTAAACCTGAGTAAACTTAGTATCGGGCACCGGTATGATTAGTTGAACAGTCTGCCGGCAGCATAGCTTTCGGAGAGGGAGACGAGAGACTCGCGCGCCCTTCTCTGCTGGCTGGCTGTGGTGGAAGGAAGTGCCTCTCCTTCCTCTTATTTATTTATTTCTGTGTCTTCGTCTGGTTAAGTCTTCTTTGCTATTTTTTATGGTTATATTCTGGCATACCCTTGTTCTATGTGTAGAGTAGTATACCTGGGGTGTAGTAAGTGTTTTAAAGTGTTATTGTACTAGTTATTCCAAAGGGGGTCTCAGTGGAACCACGTGGTCCCCTACCCTAAGCTGACTCTAACTCAAGTGTTTTATAGTAGAGCTTTACCCTAGCTTGTTTTCAGTGTAAAACCTTGTATCCTGTCTAAGTGGACCAAGGCTTTTAACGTAAGATTGTGTGGTAAAGTTAGTATTATATTGTTATTGGTGTGATTGTGTATGGGGGGTGTTAAGGGTTAATAAATAAGTAAGTTTGAACAGAGTATCCCTTTTCCTGTGTGGGAGTACAATAATCTATCTCTAGACTACAGGTGTAGTAGCAAATATTTATTACTGTGGATATTTTATTTTGGGGGCCGGGCCTTTTAGTTCTCCCATATCTTGATACCTCTGTATTCTACTTACCCTTACCCCTTAATAGTACCAGTTCCCCATAGCAAGCCCACCATTGTTCATAACAAGTGGTTGGCCTGTCCGGGAGGAACGTTATTATTGTAAAAAATTAGATTTTTGAGTGCCAAAACTAAAAATTCTTGTTTCCGCAGAACGGTTGTGGGCTAGCCTAGGGTCCAGCTCATCTGGCGTAGGACATTCTTTGCACTGACTGGACACCCAGCTGGATCCCTTCACGATTAAGGTTAGTGTGGCCTTGTGTTAGGGGCCGTGCAAATTTTTGTTTTTTCCAATTTTTTATTTTTTTAATTTTTTCTGTGGCTAGGAGCTAAAATTTTTAGTGATGTCATCTGAAATGCAGAGACTGGCAATGAACCCTTCAGTGATAGAGATAAAGAAGCTCAACAAAGCAAATTTAATATTGTTAGGCAAGGAATTTGGCCTAGAATTAAATGACGCAGATAGAAAGTGGACTTTGATGAATGAAATTTTACGGCATTGTATAGACCAAGAACTAGTGCCAAGTGATACAATTTTATGCGAGCCCAATTCAGGGGAAAGTGTAGCTAGTAGAAATATAGAATTAGAATTAACACTAGCCAAGTTAAGACTGGCAGAGCAAGAGGCCAGAGTAGCAGAACAAAATGCTAAAGTGGAAGAGCAAAGGCTCAAAAATGAGGCGGCAAGAATGGTACCACCACCTACTGGGGACTCGAACTCCAGACATTCTGATAAAAAACACAACTTGCCTGAATTTTCAGAGTCAGACCCTGAAAGATTTTTCAACCATTTTCAGAGACTAGCCATGTCCATGAACTGGCCAAGGGAAGAGTGGGTGAAAATCTTGCAGGGGCGGCTTAGGGGTAAAGCACAAGATATTTTTATTAATATGCCTGACGACGAGTGTTTTGTATATGATGAAGTCAGGGAAAGAATTTTGAGGGCGTACGAAATTACTCCTGAAGCTCACCGCCAAACTTATCGCAACCTTAGGCCCACTCACAACCAACCGTTCACTGAATTTGCCAATGAGCAAATTAGATTGTTTGATAAATGGATTCGCTCGGCTAAAGCCGAAACATACGAGGCACTCAGAAATGTAGTCTTAGTCGAACACTTTATAGATAGTATGCCAGAATACGTGGCGCAATATTTGAGAGGAAGGGTAGAGTTAAATTCTAAAATAGGGGATTTGGCCAAGATGGCAGAAAACTACCAGTTGGCGGGCAAAAGGCCCAATAAAAATAATTTTACCCCACAGAGTAACAAAACTTATACCCACAGCCAGTCCAGACCAGCTCATTCTAAACCTTTACCTAATGCACCTTCTGTTTCAGACATAACTAACCCTGTTAAATTGTCTAGCCCCACGACACTAAAGAGTGAACCGAAGGGTAATTCGGTTAGTAATGTCTCTTCTCCCCGACGTTTCTGTGGTCATTGTAAAAGTTCAACCCACAATATTAGCCGTTGTTGGCAACTGTACCCAGAAAAAAGACCCAATGCTCTCGTTGTGACACAGGGCTTGAGGCCTTCTGAAGGGTTAGGGAGTAAGACCTCCAACCCACAGTGGTTGGACCTGCTTACCCCATTCTTATCGAAAGGGAGACTACTTTTGTCTGAGGGTTCTTCCTGGAGGGACGTGGTGATCTTCCGAGACACCGGTGCCATCCAGACTTTAATTTTAGAGAGTGCTTTGCAAGGTGCCAATACTCTCGACACTGGAGAGGTGGTACTGGTCGAGGGTGTCACTAGTGATACTCGAGCAGTACCCCTCCGTAAGGTTACCCTGGAATCTGATTTCCACAAGGGTATTTGTACAGTCGGAGTCACTTCGTACCTACCTTTCCCTAATGTTGATGTAATATTGGGTAATGATTTAGCCGGGAATAAGGTAGGGGACTCCAGACTGCCTGTTATGTTGCCTACCCCAAAGGTTTGCCTCGATTCACCCACCGCAGAGGATAATGTTGTGTACCCTGCATGCGTGGTGACTAGGTCTATGGGACTTAAATGTAAGAGGCAGCCCTGTTGGAAATTTCCAACACTTATCATCTATTATTATATTATAATAAATTACCATTACCTTACTAATTGCAGTAGTTCTTAACACCACTAACAGTAGTGTTAATATAATTTAATCTGAGCATATTGCTGATAATATGACTCCTGATAATGTAAATCGAGAGTTATTAATTGAAATTATTTAGTAACAGTTTTTATTCTGTTACGATCGAATGCTCTGGAGAAGTATAAATAACATCTCCATTTCTCGCTAGAGATCATTTATCGAGAATATTATAATTATTAAATCCCTATAATTCCAACCCAGTTCATATTATCGCATTTCATCCATAATTGCGCGGAAAAGAATAATTCGTGTTTAATAATTTCCGTGGTGAATGCGAGAGCGGGGAGGAGGAGGCGGCGACGCCATTACTCAACAAGGCTTGGTCACGAGGCAGCGTGGGTGAGGCACATGGCAGTTGCTGGGAATTCTTATCGACAAGAATTACGTTGATACCCAGTTAATAAGTGAAATTTACTTGCCTATGTGTTCTCTAGTGCCTCGTCAGTTAATAACGCGTCAACAATTAGAACCAGGACTCGTAATTAAGTGTGCACAGCAGTGAACATTGAGACTGGCAGACGCGAATTTCGGCAGACCTCAGTACTCTGTTACGCTCACATAAGTATTTCCTAGTTTTGATGCATCAAAGTAGGTAGTACATTTGTGAGTAGTTTGTCGTCAGGAAGAATGAACATCAAAAATAACATGTTAGTAATGTTTATCACTCATCTCAGTTTCATGAATATCTGAACATAATTTGTAGCCTAGTCAATCGCTACTTTACATTCCTTTGCTTACAGCGTGTATTTGAGGTGCCAGCAAGATTCTCATCAATCGTGTTATTTACCTCGAGTTCTTTCTCTATGGGGATTCCGTGACCACGAGGACGAATGATGAACTGGCGTTAGAAATCGTCTTACAGCTAAGACACATTTTTCGTACAAATTTATTCAATTTGATTATTGATTCTATAATTCATACAATTTTCATTGAATAATTATTGCCAGATTTGGTAATTAATGTTATGCTCTAACTGTGCTCAGTATTTATGCTCAGTGATTAATGATGATTAATGATCATAATGATTATAATTTGATTACCATATATTTGAATATATTGTAGTTAGATTTACCATGTTATTAATACCACAATGAACTAGTGACGAACCACACTGGTTCCTAGATATATATGAACTTCTAGAAATAACCCCCCAATGTTGATATTTGAGGCTTTGGCTTTAATTAATAATTACAGTCTTCATTATTTCAAGTGATTATTCATTAAATGAGTTTCCATAGACACTGGTTCTCTAGTGTCATTCAAATGATCACTTTTATTTGTTTTCCCTCTTTTCTCAAAAGTGGGTGGTCCTTCGAGTTATTTCAATACAATAATTAAATAATTTAATTTCTGAGTTCAAGCCCCAGATACCCAACATTTTGGTCCTTTTCGAACCGGATGATTCAATTAAATTAAACTATATCAGTTCTCAGACCAGAACAACATTTTGGTCTTATCGAACTGGATACATACCAATTACCATTAAACTATATCCGTTCTCAGAAACCAAAACAACATTTTGGTCTCTTAGAACTGGATACAATCCAAGAAATTCTTACAACTAGTCCTGTACTAATGAGTAGTACATACATTATACATTTTTGTGCTGACCCTACCAAGGGTGGGATTCAACATTACAGTAACTCTGATTAGAGTGTACCCATATTAATTATTTGTGTATTCATTATTTTTGTGTGTGGTTTTGAGTGTTGCTGTATGATCACCATTACATCTAATGGTGATAATGATGAGCTAGCCGGACGAAAGTTAATGGTGACATGCAGACACCACTCAAAATCTTTAGCTACATACTGTTAGGTAGGGACATTTAACCTCAAAGTGAGGTAGAGTTTAATTTAGCCAGAATTCAGGCTATACTCAATATTAATTATCAACTAATGAACAAGTATCCCAGCTTCATTAGTAATATTCAATCAAGTCCTATGAAATTTGGACTTAAAGCTAACATGGCTACTCCTGAGCAATTAAGGAGAACCTATATTGGCCTCAAAGGCCATTTAACTAGACTAATTAATAAGTCTGATGACTTGTCCAAGGCAACTCCCATTGATTACTATCTACTAGAATCATCAGTGAGAGTAGCTAATCTTAAGTTTGATCAAGTTAAATCTGCAAGTCAGTCTTATCTTAACTCACTGAATGCTACTGAAACTGATCTAGAGGAATTAGATCAAATTGTAGCAAATATTTCCCAGTACGAAGATGAGACTCAAGATAAATTTGATGTACTATCCAGTATAGTAAACCATCAATCCAATACAAATTCTACTATGTCTCAATCCAGTAATCAATTACCTGAGGTTCGTCTACCTACTTTAGACTTACCTACATTTGCAGGGCTGGATGAAGAAAATTGGGACACATTTTGGACTTCATTTGAAGTTCATATCCATAACAGGTCTTATCTTGACCCAATTTCTAAATTTTCATACCTGATTAGTCTTCTCAAAGGGGAAGCTAAAAAGGTTATAAATAACTTAGCTCTCACTGAGAGTAATTATGTGGAAGCTATAAAACTGCTGAAGTTGAATTATTGCAACCAGGAGTTAAGTATAGCTAACCTTTATTACCAATTGCTAGATCTGAATGCACCAAGTAACAGACCAGACTCACTTCAAAGCTTCAGGCTAGAAGCAGAGTCTCTAGTGAAGGCCTTAGGTACTAAAGTTGATGTACCAGCTTCAGAATGGTCAATCAAGTTACTTTTGCAGAGGAAATTGCCTCAAAATATCTTAGCAGAAATATGCTCACATTATAAAACCGAGTTTCTCACTCTCGAGCAAATATTCGAGGGGCTGAGAATAACAGTTAACAGGTTGAAGACTCATGATAAGATTAAACCTGAGTCTAAATCACCTAACATTGACATCTCAGTCAAACCCAAATTGACTTTGAATAAATCCAATAAATCTAAGCCTAAGACTACTCCATCCACTGGAAAGGGGAGTGGTAGTGTAGGTATTTATACTGTATCTCCCTCTGACACTGCAACTGATGTGTCTACTAAAAGGACAAATTCAGTCAGAGAGAGAAGGTGCCTGTTCTGTGATCAAGAACATCTCACCTACAAATGTACTGTTTATCCTAACTTTAATACCAGGATTAAACAACTTCAAGAATTACACAGATGCACCAAGTGCATGGGTTCTCATGAACCCAGTAAATGTGTTGTGCAGCTACGGTTATGCAGTAGATGCCACAAAGGTGTACATCATTATGCCTTATGTAGAACAATTTCTACCCAATCTGTGACACCTGGGGAGAATTCTATGAATTCTACCACAGTACAATATTGCAAGGTACATCAGGAAATAAGTGTACTTGCTACTGAGTCAGGCAATAATACCACTCTGCCTACAGCTCAACTTAAACTAATAGACAAGAAATCTAGAGTTAACACTAGAGGTCTCTTTGATCAGGGATCACAGAAAACCTTCATCACGCAACAATTAGTTGAGCAGTTAAAATTAAAACCTGCCAAAAGTGTGAGACTGAATATTTCTGGGTTCTTGACTAATAGTGGACCTCGTGAATACCAAGTAGTCAAGGTATTAGTGAGACTTGGATCTTCTACTAGTCCAATACAAGCGGTAGTAGTAGATAAACTGCCTTCAGACCTGCAGGTCACAGGACTAGCTCGCACTGCGAGATATCTTAAACGAAACCGCATGAGGCTAGCAGATCACAAAATAAATTCTGACTGCCTCACAGATGTTGGTATACTTATAGGCGCTGACCATTATTATAAATTTATAACTGGATGCACCAGACAACACGGAATGAATTTGTTGTCATCTGCTGGAGGCAAGTTGCTTACTGGACCGGTGCTTTTCCAACAAAAAACAGCGTCAACCAACAAACAAGATAACAATGCAATAGTGGCGTGACTAGGCTTGGAACAGTCACCCCTACATTTCAGAGAAATATCTGAAGATTATGAGTCTGAACCACCTGTACATCGTTTGTGGGATTTAGACACTTTAGGTATTGTCCCTGAACAACCAAGTCCTGATGATATGTGGACTTACCAGCAATATCTGGATACAGTTGTCTATAAAGACAAACAATACTGGGTGAGATTGCCATGGAAGTTGAATCATCCACAACTTCCAGTTAATTATTTCATGGCAGCCTCTCAATTACAGTCACAATTAATACGGCTGAAGAAACAGCCAGATAAATTAAATATGTACCATCAATTAATTCAGCAACAACTCAACAGTAAATTTATTGAAGTTGTTGATAATGATGACCGAAAAACAGGTCACTATTTACCCCATCACGCTGTGTTGAAAGATTCATTGACAACACCAATACGTATTGTTTTCAACTGTAGTGCCAAAGTGAAGGCAAACAGCGTGTCTTTGAATGAATGTCTCCAAACGGGACCTAGCCTAACACAAAGGCTACATGATGTACTGTTACGATTCCGTACTGGTATTTTCGCTTATACTGCTGATATCAGTAAAGCTTTCCTTAGAGTAGGCTTGCAAGAGGAGGATCGTAATTACACCAAATTTCTCTGGATTAAAGATCCCCAGGCTCCTGACAGTGAGGTCATAACCTATCGGTTTGCCTCGGTGCTTTTCGAGCGACTTCCTCACCGTTTCTACTTCAAGCCACATTAGATACACATTTGAAGAAGTCAAATAGTCCTTATAAGGCAGAGATCAGTGACAACTTGTATGTCGATAATTTCCAGGGAACTACTAATGATAAATCCAAATTGGTAGAAATTTACCATGAGGCTAACCGTGAGTTATTAGGAGCCAATATGCCACTACAATCATGGGCCTCAAACAATAAATCATTAAACCAGATAATCGAGAAAGAATTTCCAGGTTATCAGGTGCCTAATCAATTAAAAGTTCTGGGCGTGGAATGGAACACAGGTACTGACGAGATGAATGTCAAGTCAGTACAAACCAATAATTCATCCCTTACCATGAGAAAATTACTCTCATATGTCAGTCAACCATTTGACCCTTTAGGCTTACTTAGTCCTATATTAATAAGGGGCAAACTCCTAATGCAGGAATGCTGGCAGAAACATATGGGATGGGATGATCCGTTGCCAATTGAGTTGCAAGAGAAATGGCAAATACTCGCAGCGGATTTCAATCAATTAGGTGTTTTGAAATTTCCTCGTAATGCTTCAGGACAAAACTTACCTACAAATTTGCACATTTTTTTGCGATGCCTCTGGCAAAGCATATGGCGCTGCAGCCTACTTAGTCAATAGTGCACAATCAATTTTACTCACATCTAAAGCAGAGTTGCTCCAATCAAGAAGAGATCTTTACCTCAAATGGAGTTAACTGCATTGCTAGTGGGAGTAAGATTGGCTCATTGCCTGACCAAGACACTCAATAATATTCACTTTGGTGAGATCGTAGTGTGGTCAGACAATGAGGCAGTCTTACAATGGGTAAGAAATAACAATAATAAAACTCCCTACGTTAGTAATCGCGTTAGGGAAATTCATGAATTATCTGCTGGATATAAATTCAGACATGTCCCCACTAAGGACAATCCTGCAGATTACTTATCAAGAGGTTTAACATTTAAACAGCTAAGTAAGTCTTCGATGTGGTTTAATGGACCTTCATGGCTTGTTAGTGGTCAGTGGCCCAAACAGAAACCACAAGTCATAGTGACCAGTATCACTACTCCCATGAAAGACCCAGAACCTCATCGAGTCTCAGCTATTAATCCTCACAATTATTCTAACTTGAGTAAGTTATTAAGAGTGACAGCACATGTGTTTGACTTTCTTGCTAAGATAGGAATCAAGCATAAGTTTCCCAATCCTATCATCTACTGGATCAAACGTGCACAACAAGAGACATATGGAAGTGAATATGAAAATCTTCCAGATAAATTAACCAAGTCTCTAGGTATCTGGTATGATACCAACACTCATAATATATTAAGGTGTGGAGGACGTTTGCTTCATGCAAAAATTGATTTGGACACAAAGAATCCAATCCTTCTACCACGTCACCACATTATTACCAAACTTCTAGTTTTACATCACCATCAATATGGTACTTTGCATGGTGGAGTGTTAGACACTCTCACCGACCTCAGACAGAAATATTGGCTTCCTCAAGGTCGTCAAACTGTCAAATCAATTATTAAGTTCTGTATAATCTGTCAACGCTACGATGCTCGAGTGTGTCCTTACCCAGGACCTCCACCACTCCCTAAAGAGAGGGTAGTTCATCTTCGTCCGTTTGAGACCACTGGTGTCGATTACACAGGAGCCTTGCTTCTCACTGGCAATCCGGATAAGATACCAGTGAAAGCTTATATTTGCCTCTTCACATGTGCTACCACACGAGGCGTACATTTAGAAGTGACTTCTGACATGAGTGCTGAAGCCTTCATCCAAGCTTTTCGTAGATTTGCAGCTCGCAGATCCTGTCCCAAACTCATGATATCTGATAATGGCTCAAATTTTGTGGCAGGAGAAGCCTGCTTACGAGAGATATGGAATCATCCAGAAGTGCAGTCTGTCATGCAGAGACGACAATGCCACTGGAAATTTATTGCTCCCAGAGCCCCCTGGCAAGGTGGGTTCTACGAACGAATGATAGGGACTGTCAAGAAGTGTTTAAGGAAGACCTTGCATCGACAGAAAATTAGTTACTCAGAACTCCAAACACTCGTCGTGGAAATTGAGGCGCGAGTCAACAATCGCCCATTAACTTATCTATCAGATGATTTCTCACAGAGAGAGCCTCTGAGTCCCTCGCATTTAATACATGGAGGCCTGCTGAGCCCTCTGATACCTTTGGCAGAAGAGGACCCCGTCGATCCTTCCTATGTAACCAGGAGTGACTTAGTGCAAAGTTACCAACATCTCTCAAGAGTAATTGAAAGGTGGAATGAGGTGTGGACTCGAGAGTACCTCACCGCTCTACGAGAGTACCACTATGGAGCATCGAGTCCCTATAATAAAGTACAACTCAAACCAGGAGACCTAGTATTAGTTGACAGTGATGGACCAAGGTCAGAATGGCCTATAGGCAAAATTGTTGCAATCCACCCAGATCACCAAGGCATCCTGAGAGTAGTACGAGTTTTGTGCAAAGGCACTACTACTCTAAAGACATTAGAGAAGTTGGTACCTCTCGAATTAGCAGAACGAGAGTGTTTATCAGAACCAGCTTCAACAGTTTCCGAGGACAACAATTCTGATCCACCGAGCACCCGCCCCACTAGAGCAGCTGCTCAACAATGTAAAAGGAAACTACAAGCCTATTATAGCTCTGACTAAGAGCAAATAAATTTTCATCCAATTTGAGTGATCATGATGATACTGTGTTGTGATGTCTAGTAACCAATCAGCTACAAGTCACAATGACCCAGACATTCACCTCACAGTAGAGTCTCAGTTACTTGAATTGTATGATTCAATCATTAACTTGTGTAAAATATTAATTATGACATTAAATTTTCATGTCTTAAATTCTTGTATGTCCTTGACAATTACGGGACATCCGTTGTGTGTGTACTAACATACTAACATACTAACATACTAACTTCGGGATAGGTACGTCAGTACTCAACATGGCACTGCGACCCGAGTTTTCTCCCCCCGGAGTTATGTTGGAAATTTCCAACACTTATCATCTATTATTATATTATAATAAATTACCATTACCTTACTAATTGCAGTAGTTCTTAACACCACTAACAGTAGTGTTAATATAATTTAATCTGAGCATATTGCTGATAATATGACTCCTGATAATGTAAATCGAGAGTTATTAATTGAAATTATTTAGTAACAGTTTTTATTCTGTTACGATCGAATGCTCTGGAGAAGTATAAATATTATCTCCATTTCTCGCTAGAGATCATTTATCGAGAAAATAATAATTATTAAATCCCTATAATTGCAACCCAGTTCATATTATCGCATTTCATCCATAATTGCACGGAAAAGAATAATTCGTGTTTAATAATTTCCGTGGTGAATGCGAGAGCGGGGAGGGAAGAAGGCGGCGACGCCATTACTCAACAAGGCTTGGTCACGAGGCAGCGTGGGTGAGGCACATGGCAGTTGCTGGGAATTCCTATCGACAAGAATTACGTTGATACCCAGTTAATAAGTGAAATTTACTTGCCTATGTGTTCTCTAGTGCCTCGTCAGTTAATAACGCGTCAACAATTAGAACCAGGACTCGTAATTAAGTGTGCACAGCAGTGAACATTGAGACTGGCAGACGCGAATTTCGGCAGACCTCAGTACTCTGTTACGCTCACATAAGTATTTTCCTACTTTTGGTGCATCAAAGTAGGTAGTACATTTGTGAGTAGTTTGTCGTCAGGAAGAATGAACATAAAAAATAACATGTTAGTAATGTTTATCACTTATCTCAGTTTCATGAATATCTGAACATAATTTGTAGCCTAGTCAATCGCTACTTTACATTCCTTTGCTTACAGCGTGTATTTGAGGTGCCAGCAAGATTCTCATCAATCGTGTTATTTACCTCGAGTTCTTTCTCTATGGGGATTCCGTGACCACGAGGACGAATGATGAACTGGCGTTAGAAATCGTCTTACAGCTAAGACACATTTTTCATATAAATTTATTCAATTTGATTATTGATTCTATATAATTCATACAATTTTCTATTGAATAATTATTGCCAGATTTGGTAATTAATGTTATGCTCTAACTGTGCTCAATATTTATGCTCAGTGATTAATGATGATTAATGATCATAATGATTATAATTTGATTACCATATATTTGAATATATTGTAGTTAGATTTACCATGTTATTAATACCACAGTGAACTAGTGACGAACCACACTGGTTCCTAGATATATATGAACTTCTAGAAATAACCCCCCAATGTTGATATTTGAGGCTTTGGCTTTAATTAATAATTACAGTCTTCATTTATTTCAAGTGATTATTCATTAAATGAGTTTCCATAGACACTGGTTCTCTAGTGTCATTCTAATGATCACTTTTATTTGTTTTCCCTCTTTTCTCAAAAGTGGGTGGTCCTTCGAGTTATTTCAATACAATAATTAAATAATTTAATTTCTGAGTTCAAGCCCCAGATACCCAACAGCCACTACGTTACTTGTTGCCACCATCCAGGCACTAGTACTGATCGGATGGCTAAGGGTACACTTTTATATAAGTCTGTGCTGTTTTTACCACTCTCCAGGCAATAAGAACTTCTATAGAGAACGTGGTGTTCCCTAGGTGGTACTATGATAACCTTCGTGTATGCTCGTATAGAAATATTATAATGGAGGCACACTTAAACACAATAATAAAGTGTGTGAATTTACTGACACGAATTACATGATCACACATACAATCACAAGCAATACATGAATATGAAACTAAGGATAATAAATCTGGAGACCGTCAGCAACTCTTCTTCCACGACCTCCAACACTCCTTCAACTGGGCAGAAAGACAGGAGTCACACACTCTCACAGAAGGGCCTCTTCACCACGTCGGCACCTCTTCTTCACTGTCCTGCCGTCCACACACACTGTCCTCTCTGACAGTCCTGGACATAAGCTGCCCTGCAGCCTATTCTACTACTAAAATATTAATGTCCTATTTCCACATACATAAGTGAATATTGTGGCCTATCTAGCCTACTCACACAAAGGGGTAATGGGAGGGAAAATGATCTACCTTTACATTCCTGGCTCACGATGCCTGTCCCTCGATGGTGTGAGGTTCCCACGCTTCCTGAGTCGATCCTTGGCGATCCAGGAACGTTCCCACAGGTCCTCAGGTGTCGTGAAGCCTTCACGTCGTCGCCGTTCCAATCCCTGAGATTCAGCTATCCCAATCCTGGTTCACCAATGGGCACTGAGCTAATCGCTATATTCACACACTCGTCCCTTCCACAAGGCGTTGCTCCTTGTCCTAGGAACGGTGTCGTCCCTCCAAGTCCTCAGTGTATGTGACCCGGTCACAGCTAGGCCTGCCCGCCACACCTTCCAGGCCTTCAACGTCCAGCGTCGCCGCCCAGTGTCGCCGCCGAATATTTTCCAAGTTTGGCACTTCTCTGCTCAATCAACTTGTTTCCTTTTTGCTTCCCAGAAGAGCGGGGTCTCCAATATATTAGGTGGGCTGCGATGGCTAGCTCTAATCCACTGAGAAAGGCCTGTAGAGCCTCAAATCCTTGAGAGCTGACCGAGGTGCGTCCTCTCGCCTCCATTGTCAGGTCAACTCTGACGTTGGCGCCGCCCGGGGCACTCGGTGACGTCACGGCGGGCTCTGATTGGTCGCCCGTGACCCAAGCCACCCAATCCGCACACGGCTAGCGTCCATTCCAAAACGTCATATCTGCAGTAGGGGATACTCTTTCCTTTCCATCAGGGTGCCAATTTCCCCTTACTTACAACTTATAATGTAAACTTCTCCCTTAACTGGCAGCTGGACTGGTCGCCACATATACCAACAGACTTCCCTGTACCTCAGAGAAACAGTAGGGAGAGTTGATATGACTCTTAAAGCAGGCAAACGAAAGAGATAGGAGAGGGCACCGTAACAGTGTTTATAAGGAAACGTTTTTATTGGCGTGTCAATGGGTTGCAGGTTTGTCTTTAGAAGAAGTTGCTGAGAACTTCGAGCCAGTAGAGTGAGTTAGTGGAAGAGACTCCAAGACTGAGGAAGGAGTAGTGTACTCCGAGGAAGAGTAGCCCCCACAGTGAAGAGTAGGACCTCGAGCTGTGAGGAGAAGCAATGAAGAGGAGTGTCACGTGCTTCTGTAATACCAGTGGCGAAACTACAGTTCTGTTCGAGTAAGACTTCATGGTGTAGCAGCCAGGAGAGCTGCGAAGGACCCTGGTAGAAGTGGTGAAGCACCATAGTTGCTCAAGGAAGACTTCATGGTGTAGCAGCTAGGAAGAGCTGCGGAGGATCCTGGTAGATAAACCTGGAAGAACCTGAAGATATCAGGGTAGTGAACTTCCAGATGTGGAAGGGAAGTTCTGGTTGATTACTTGTAGGGAGTTGGTAGAGCGTTTGGTTGTCATTAGCGTGCAAGACGCAGTGAAAGGTGAGTGATTGTTTGTCATTTTTTGCCTAGGAGTACTTATACTGAAGTATAGAGTTACAGTCGTAGGCTGGATTACCTGCAGAGACATACTTATGTGTTCTAGGACTGATAGGGTGATCGATTGATCATTGTTGTATATCAAGGAACATTTATACCAATATTTATGTTATTGCAGCCATACGCTGGTTTTCCTTGTATGTGTTTATGCTTCTGCAGCTCTTATTATTATTACTACCCCCTCTACTACACCTTACTTTGCTCCTCAGCTCTCTCTTGCCTATTTATTGCCTGTCTCTACTTCCTCATCACAATCGACTTGAGAATGGTCCAGGACGGACCGAAACGTCGTCGTCCCTTCACCTTCTAGTGTTTGGTCTGGTCAACATACTTTAGCCACGTTATTGTGACTCATCACCTGCATATGGATACCACACGAAAGCGTCTTACCCTGTTTAATTTCTTCGATGCTCTACCTTCCTTTAAACAGCCTTTTTGCGCCTTTGAATCTTCTCTTCTTGCCGCTAGGCGTCGAAAGAACCAGCTCAGGTTTCTTAAAGACTGTCTTGCTGAGCAAGTTCTCCCTCTTTCTTTATTTCACTTTCTCCAGTTCAACACTTCGGGATCTCCTTTTCCTGAACATGCCCGCCTTCTTCTTCAAGAACTTATTCACGCCACCTCCTTGCAAGTTGACGAGGCTTTTCTAGCTGTTCGTCAACATCAACGCTTTCTGTCCTCTTCTCTTCCCAGTGATCTATGCAATATCCTATTTCCAATTGCATTTGACACTGCTCACGTCTCCTCTTCCCACCACTCCTGCACACTACACAACAAACTTCAACGCCTGATCTCCAACAGTTCTTGGGCCAAATACTCTCTCTCTGACTGTGTTACCAACCTTTCATCCTACTCTCTTTCTAGGAACCAGCAAGAACTTCTTGGCCTTGGTTTGTCTTTTGCTACTTCCCCTGGCCCACGCTGTGGCATTGATCTCATTAGTTCCTTTGACAGGTTTGTCAATTCTAACTCTAGTACTCTTTCGGACCTGTCTGTCTTTAGAGGGCCCTTATCCCCGTTCTTGACAGCTTGTTTTCTAAAAATCACCACCTTCCTCGTCGCGTCCAGCTTGCCTTGCCTCCCTGAAATCTAACAACTCTATTCTTATCCTTCCTTCCGTCAAAGGCAATTCGGTGGTTGTCTTTGACCGTGAGGACTACCTCCGAAAAGCAGATGTCTTGCTCTCTGATTCTCGCACTTATGCTCCTATAACTTCTAACCCTTTGGATCGCCTCAAAACTTCCTTTAACTGCAAACTAAGACAGATCTCTAGTCTTTGTCCTCCTGACTTTGATCTCATTCAACGTTTCCGTGTCATCTGCCCTGAGGGTGATGCCCTTCCTTATTTCTATGGTCTCCCTAAGACTCATAAACCTGGTGTTCCTCTTCGTCCTATCACTTCTTCACGGGGCTCTGTCAGCTATCCTCTTGCCTCCTGGCTCGCTAAATCCCTGACGCCTTACCTTGGCACTTTTTCCCCTGCCCACCTTCGTCACTCTCAGGACTTCATAGAAAGACTGCGCCTGCAACCCTCTTGTAAGATGCTTAGTCTTGATGTCGACTCTCTGTTCACTAATGTTCCGCTCGATGACGTTCTCTCTTTCCTTAGACGGAAGGCGTCTGAGGGCCTCCTTCCTCTCCCACTTCCCACTGACGTTTTCCTCGATCTCATTAGACTCTGTGTTGACTCTAACTCTTTCTCTTTCAACGGAAAATATTTCACTCAAACTTTCGGGGTTGCTATGGGTTCCCCTCTCTCCCCGGTTCTTGCCATTTTCTACATGGAATACCTCGAAACTGTTCTTCTTCCTTCTATTGATACTCGTCCCTCTCTTTGGCTTCGCTATGTTGATGACATTTTTGCTTTATGGCCTCATGACCTTAATCTTTTCCAGCCTTTCCTCGCCTCTCTTAACAATCTGGCTCCTTCTATCCATTTCAAAGTTGAATGGGAATCTAATTCCCTCCTTCCTTTTCTTGACGTTCATGTTCACAGCTCTGTGTCTGGGTTCTCTTTCTCTGTCTACCGTAAACCCATGCATAGTGGCATGTACATTCACTTCTTTTCCTACCATCCTCCTTCTGTTAAGAAAAGTGTACTCGTCTCTCTCTTCCTCCGCGCTCTACGCATCAGCGACCCTCAGTTTCTTGATTCTGAAATTGCCTTTATCTACAAATCATTCTCTCGCCTTGGTTACCCTTTGCATTTCATCAACTGTGCCTACTCTCAAGCTAAACGAAATTTCTTTCATCCTAAACCTGCTTCCAACACTAGTAGCACTGTACTATGCCTTCCCTTCATATCTGAACTCAAAACTTTTACCAATACCTTTCGTCCTCTTGACATTAAACTCGCCTTTCGACAAACCAACACACTTCGTAGCAATCTAGTTCACACTGCTCCTCCTGCTTCTAATGCTGCTGGTGTCTACTTTATTTCCTGTTCGTCTTGTCCTCTCCAATACTTTAGCGAAACTGGCCGTACACTGAATGACAGACTGGAACGTTGACTGGACTGGACTCTGGACTGGAGTCCAGCCACTCCTTGGACCACACTGGACTGGTTTCCAGACTGGAAACAGGCTGGAACATGAAGCGTTGGAACACAAGAGAAGCGTTAAGTCTGCAGACACTAACAATGCTCTCTTCTGCCATGTGAGGGATTCTAATCACCCCATTGATTGGTCTTCCTCCAAAATAATCTTTCCTGCCTCTACTCTACACAGACGCCGTTTTGTGGAATCGGCTCTAATACACAATGTACCCAACATGAACTTGAGTCCTGGCTTTGTTGCTGTGGACTCTTCCCTTTCACAGTATATACTCAAATGCTCTAATCTTTCTAACAAACGTGACCTAACATAAACCTACCCCTTCCATTTATCTTTCTTTCTCTTTCCTTTTCTTTTTCTTTCTCTCTTCTCCCACGCTCCCTTGCTATCCTCTTCTTATTACTCTCTCCTTCACATTCGGTGGTTATAATAGGAGCTGCCCCGTATGGGCCAATAGGCCTTCTGCAG
>WNGS01169307.1:6015-30010 GCA_020271785.1 Procambarus virginalis
TTTCTCATGATCCCAGTAAATGTGTTGTGCAACTACGGTTATGCAGTAGATGCAACAAAGGTGTACATCATTATGCCTTATGTAGAAAAACTTCTACACAATCTGTGACACCTAGGGAGAATTCTATGAATTCTACCACAGTACAATATTGCAAGGTACATCAAGAAATAAATGTACTTGCTACTGAGTCAGGCAATAATACCACTCTGCCTACAGCTCAACTCAAACTAATGACAGGAAATCTAGAGTTAACACTAGAGGTCTCTTTGATCAAGGATCACAGAAAACCTTCATCACACAACAATTAGTCGAGCAGTTAAAATTAAAACCTGCCAAAAGTGTGAGACTGAATTTTCTGGGTTCTTGACTAATAGTGGACCTCGTGAATACCAAGTAGTCAAGGTGTTAGTGAGACTTGGATCTTCCACTAGTCCAATACAAGCGGTAGTAGTAGATAAACTTCCTTCAGACCTGCAGGTCACAGGACTAGCTCGCACTGCGAGATATCTCAAACGAAACCGCATGAGGCTAGCAGATCACAAAATAAATTCTGACTGCCTCACAGATGTTGGTATACTTATAGGCGCTGACCATTATTATAAATTTATAACGGGATGCACCAGACAACACGGAATGAATTTGTTGTCATCTGCTGGAGGCAAGTTGCTTACTGGACCGGTGCTTTTCCAACAAAAAACAGCGTCAACCAACAAACAAACTAACAATTCAATAGTGGCGTGACTAGGCTTGGAACAGTCACCCCTACATTTCAGAGAAATATCTGAAGATAATGAGTCTGATCCACCTGTACATCGTCTGTGGGATTTAGACACTTTAGGTATTGTCCCTGAACAACCAAGCCCTGATGATATGTGGACTTACCAGCAATATCTGGACACAGTTGTCTATAAAGACAAACAATACTGGGTGAGATTGCCATGGAAGTTGAATCATCCACAACTTCCAGTTAATTATTTCATGGCAGCCTCTCAATTACAGTCACAATTAATACGGCTGAAGAAACAGCCAGATAAATTGAATATGTATCATCAATTAATTCAGCAACAACTCAATAGTAAATTTATCGAAGTTGTTGATAATGATGACGAAAAACAGGTCACTATTTACCCCATCACGCTGTGGTGAAAGATTCATTGACAACGCAATACGTATTGTTTCAACTGTAGTGCCAAAGTGAAGGCAAACAGCGTGTCTTGAATGAATGTCTCCAAACGGGACCTAGCCTAACACAAAGGCTACATGATGTATTGTTATGATTCCGCACTGGTATTTTCGCTTATACTGCTGATATCAGTAAAGCTTTCCTTAGAGTAGGCTTGCAAGAGGAGGATCATAATTACACCAAATTTCTCTGGATTAAGGACCCACTGGATCCTGACAGTGATGTCATAACCTACCGGTTTGCCTCAGTGCTATTTGGAGTGACATCTTCGCCGTTTCTACTTCAAGCCACATTAGATACACATTTGAAGAAGTCAAATAGCCCTTATAAGGCAGAGATCAGTGACAATTTGTATGTTGATAATTTCCAGGGAACTATTAATGACAAATCCAAATTGGTAGAAATTTACCATGAGGCTAACCGTGAGTTATTAGGAGCCAATATGCCACTACAATCATGGGCCTCAAACAATAATCATTAAACCAGATAATCGAGAAAGAATTTCCGGTTATCAGGTGCCTAATCAATTAAAAGTTCTGGGCGTGGAATGGAACACAGGTACTGACGAGATGAATGTCAAGTCAATACAAACCAATAATTCATCCCTTACCATGAGAAAATTACTCTCGTATGTTAGTCAACCATCTGACCCTTTAGGCTTACTTAGTCCTATATTAATAAGGGGCAAACTCCTAATGCAGGAATGCTGGCAGAAACATATGGGATGGGATGATCCGTTGCCAATTGAGTTGCAAGATAAATGGCAAATACTCGCAACGGATTTCAATCAATTAGGTGTTTTGAAATTTCCTCGTAATGCTTCAGGACAAAACTTACCCACAAATTTGCACGTTTTTTGCGATGCCTCTGGCAAAGCGTATGGCGCTGCAGCCTACTTAGTCAATAGTGCACAATAATTTTTACTCACATCTAAAGCAAGAGTTGCTCCAATCAAGAAGAGATCTTTACCTCAAATGGAGTTAACTGCATTGCTGGTGGGAGTAAGATTGGCTCATTGCCTGACCAAGACACTCAATAATATCAACTTTGGTGAAATCGTAGTGTGGTCAGACAATGAGGCAGTCTTACAATGGGTAAGAAATAACAACAATAAAACTCCCTACGTTAGTAATCGTGTTAGGGAAATTCATGAATTATCTGCTGGATATAAATTCAGACATGTCCCCACTAAGGACAATCCTGCAGATTACTTATCAAGAGGTTTAACATTCAAACAGCTAAGCAAGTCTTCGATGTGGTTTAATGGACCTTCATGGCTTGTTAGTGGTCAATGGCCCAAACAGAAACCACAAGTCATAGTGACCAGTATCACTACTCCCATGAAAGACCCAGAACCTCATCGAATCTCAGCTATTAATCCTCACAATTATTCTAACTTGAGTAAGTTATTAAGAGTGACAGCACATGTGTTTGACTTTCTTGCTAAGATAGGAATCAGACCTAAGTTTCCCAATCCTATCCTCTACTGGATCAAACGTGCACAACAAGAGACATATGGAAGTGAATATGAAAATCTTCCAGATAAATTAACCAAGTCCCTAGGTATCTGGTATGATACCAACACTCATAATATATTAAGGTGTGGAGGACGTTTCTTTCATGCAAAAATTGATTTGGATACAAAGAATCCAATCCTTCTACCACGTCACCACATTATAACAAAACTTCTAGTTTTACATCACCATCAATATGGTACTTTGCATAGCGGAGTGTTAGACACTCTCACCGACCTCAGACAGAAATATTGGCTTCCTCAAGGTCGTCAAACTGTCAAATCAATCATTAAGTTCTGTGTAATCTGCAAAAGATACGACGCTCGAGTGTGTCCTTACCCAAGACCTCCACCACTCCCTAAGGAGAGAGTAGTTCATCTTCGTCCCTTTGAGACCACTGGTGTCGATTACACAGGAGCCTTGCTTCTCACTGGCAATCCAGATAAGATACCAGTGAAAGCTTATATTTGCCTCTTCACGTGTGTTACCACACGAGGCGTACATCTAGAAGTGACTTCTGACATGAGTGCCGAAGCCTTCATCCAAGCTTTTCGTAGATTTGCAGCTCGCAGATCCTGTCCCAAACTAATGATATCTGATAATGGTTCAAATTTTGTGGCAGGAGAAGCCTGCTTACGAGAGATATGGAATCATCCAGAAGTACAGTCTGTCATGCAGAGACGACAATGCCACTGGAAATTTATTGCTCCCAGAGCCCCAGGCAAGGTGGGTTCTACGAACGTATGATAGGGACTGTCAAGAAATATTTAAGGAAGACCTTGCATCGACAGAAAATTAGTTACTCCGAACTCCAAACACTCGTCGTGGAAATTGAGGCGCGAGTCAACAATCGCCCATTAACTTACCTATCAGATGATTTCTCACAGAGAGAGCCTCTGAGTCCCTCGCATTTAATACATGGAGGCCTGCTGAATCCTCTGATACCTTTGGCAAAGAGGACCCCGTCGACCCTTCCCATGTAACCAGGAGTCACTTAGTAGAAAGTTACCAACATCTCTCGAGAGTAATTGAAAGGTGGAATGAGGTGTGGACTCGAGAGTACCTCACAGCTTTACGAGAGTACCACTTTAAAGCTTCGAGCCCCTATAATAAAGTTCAACTTAAACCAGGAGACCTAGTACTAGTTGACAGTGGTGGACCAAGGTCAGAATGGCCTATAGGCAAAATTGTCGCTATCCACCCAGATCACCAAGGCATCCTGAGAGTAGTACGGGTTTTGTGCCGAGGCACTACTACCCTAAAGACATTAGAGAAGATGGTACCTCTCGAATTAGCAGAACGAGAGTGTTTATCAGAACCAGCTTCACCAACAGCTTCCGAGGACAACAATTCTAATCCACCGAGCACCCGCCCCACTAGAGCAGCTGCTCAACAATGCAAACGGAAATTACAAGCCTATTATAGCTCTGACTAAGAGCAAATAATTTCCCATCCAATTTTAGTAATCATGATGATACTGTGTTGTGATGTCTAGTAACAAATCAGTTACAAGTCACAATGACCCAAGACATTCACCTCACAGTGGATTCTCAGTTACTTTAAATTGTATGATTTAATTTTAATTTGTTTGTGTAGGCTATCAACTGTGACATTAAATTCCATGTTTCCATTTAACATGAGTTACTTTACAAGACTTAAATTCTTGTATGTCCTTCACAATTAAGGGACACCCGTTATGTGTGTACTAACATACTAACATACTAACCTTAATACTAACTTCGGGATAGGTACGTCAGTACTCAACATTGCACTGCGACCCGAGTTTTTTCCTCCCGGAGTTATGTTGGAAATTTCTAACACTAATAAACTACTATTGTATTATAATAAATCCTTATCGTTAGGTACTAACTACAGTAGTTATTAATTGCACTAATGGTAGTGTAAACATAAATTAAACCATTTCATCTGCGTATTAGTGCTAGAATTCTCATGAAATTGAAAAGCAACATTGCATCAGATAATGTCTAGTTAGACACATTATTACCTAGCAACAGTTTTATGTTACGTGCGAATGCTATGGAGAGAATAAAATCAGCGCTATTTCTCGTTTGAGATCATTTATCGAGAATATGATAATTATTAAATCCCTATAATTGCAACCCAGTTCCTATTAATGCATTACATCCATAATTGCGCGGAGAAAAATTATTCGTGATTAATAATTTCTGTGGTGAATGCGGAGACGGGTTGAGGGAGGTGGCGACGCCATTGGACACGAGGCATCCCTGGCTTATAGAGTGGTGAGACGCGTGGTAGTGACTGGGGAGTTTATCGACAAGAATTACGTTGATACTCGGTCAATAATTAACAATTAATCATCCACGTGTTCTATAGTGCCCGGCCAGTTAATAACGCATCAACAATTGAAGCCACGACCCGTAATTACACTTACACAGCAGTGGACGCTTGGGACTGGCTGACATGATCTCGGCAGACCTCAGTATTTAATATGCTCATGTTAAGTATATTTCTCATTTGATGCATCATTTTGGGTTGTATATATTTATGAGTAGTCTGTCGTTATGCCGCGAGGATACCTAATACACAATGTTAGTTGAATTTTTCTAATGTTCTCATTTTCATGAATACTTGAAATAAATCGTAGCCTAATCAAATGCTACTTAAATTTCTCTGATTTCAGCGTGTACATGAGGAGCTGACAAGTTGTTTCTCATCAGTCGTGTTATTCACTTCGGGTTCTTTCTTTATTGGGATCCTGTGACCACGAAGACGAATGACAAAATGGAGTTATAGAAGTCGTCTTACAGCTAAGGCTTCCATTCTTATAAATTTAATTAAGATCAATATTGATTTACATATAATTCATATAGGATCTTTACATTGAATAATTATTGCCAGAATTGGTGATTTGGTGATTAATGTGTTTTGCTCTGACTGTTGCTTAGTGATTCATAATCTTAATATTCATAATTTGAGTTATCATATCTTTGAAACTATTGTGGTTTAGATTTACTATGTTATTAACTCAACAATGAACTAGTGACGAACCACACTGGTTCCTAGATATATATGAACTTCTAGAAATAACCCCCCAATGTTGATATTTGAGGCTTTGGCTTTAATTAATAATACAGTCTATTCATTATTTTCAAGTGATTATTCATTTAATCCAGACACTGGTTCTCTAGTGTCATTCTAATGATCACTATTATTCGTTTTCCCTCTTTTCTCAAAAGTGGGTGATCCTTCGATTTATTTAAATACAATAATCAAATAATTTAATATATGAGTTCAAGCCCCAGATACCCAACAATGACATACGTTGTTGCTGCTTTCTTCTGTATTGATTTTGTTCATTATTTCTTTCTCTAGTTGTTGTTGTTGTTGTTGTTTTAGCTTCTGTTGTTGCAGTTTTTTTTCTACAATTAATATAAGATTTTTCATTATCACCGGTGCTGTAGATGCCTCCTTTTGAGGAGAAACAGGCCATCGACTCAAGACTTTCTGTTTCTCCTTCCTCTTGTTTTTATTTTTTTTTAACATGTCAGTGATAAATGTATTATTATGCATTGTTACTTTTTTAATTATTTTAACTACTTTAAATTTTATTGTATTGATAAATACATTCTTTCATGTTCAACTCATTTTCTTGGAAAAGCGTCTCAAATATCTTCATCTTGTTCTGTAATTCTTATAAATTTTTGGGGTCCCCCAATGTCGAACGAGAGACTTAGGTGACACCAGCAGCGGAGACGGAGGTAAAATTGTAATATTTTTCAAAAATAATAATAATAATAAATCTGATGGCCAGCTTATCAACTACGGATATTTTTAAATTACTCGAGGAAAAGAAACGGCAAAATGTCAATACGCATTTGCTAGACTTGTACAATCCAAGAAATGAGGGAACTGGAAACAAGGACCTGGATGAGTTTCCACTGGTATATGATTCAATGTTATATAAGTTTATCGTATATATAAAAGAATTCAAATCTAAATTAGGTAGTAATATTGCTATTATTGAAAAATATAATAAACAGTGCTTATCATGTTCCCCTCAATATATATTAGGACATTACCTTATGGGTGATACAAGTATTAATAGATATTATCAAGAATTTCAGCAGAAACTAGGTGATATTGGTCAGGCTTCGGCTAGTTTTGCCCTAGGTAATATGGTAACCCCTAATTTGGATTATACGATGTGGATTAGGTCTGAAGATTTACAACTCAATTGTATATTTATTGGTCAAATATATCTGGCAGTATCACAAATGCGTCAATCACTTTCGCGCGCCCATCCCGTACACACACGACGGCTATATTTCTATCGGTTGTGCGTCCGCATCGTACATTTACGTTCCGTAATAAAATAATTGTAAAAAATCCAGCATAAGTCCGATTTACTTGGGGTTTGTTTCAAACTGCGCGCCATGAAATTCCCGTTCTCTGGGGTAGGTCCATTGGCACGTCGGCCTACTGGGTCACGTGACAAGGCCATTGTTTTGTTGTCACGTGGAGCGATCGCTTTGCACTCCCCTAGCGCGCCAAACTCGCTCGATTTCAAGGAGTTTTACCCGTTTGTGTGTGCTTCTGACCAAATACATTCATCAACAATGGATCCAGCACCAGGCCCAAGCGGTGTTTCGGCTAGAGGAGCCTCTAATTCATCTGGCAAAGACAAGATAACTGATATCTACAGGAGGTACACTTGGAGTCAGGCTCACTCCCACCAAGATTCCTACTCTCTTGGATGCCTTTGATTAAGTTGGGTGTGATGAAGATGATTTCGAGGGTAGTGAGCCAGAAGCTGAAGATTTAGATGAAAATTGTGACATGCGGGGGCATGGAGCTCATGGGGCAGCATCGACGGAGTACACTGAGGGCCAAACAGAGGAGGAGGAGGAGGGGGCACCAGCACCGCCGCCTCTCACCACAAGGCGCTCACGTGGTGCGTGCATGCCCAAAATACAGCTAAGGAAACGACCTGCTACTCGTCGTATGAAAATAACCCCAATTGTTGATAGTGACAGTGATTCAAGCTTTGATTTATCAGGTGAGGATGAACAGAGTGAGGAAGATGAGGCAGCCCAGTCTCCTCGCAAGCGTACATGTCCAGTACGTACTCGCCAGCCGGGGGTAGTGTGGGGTGGCTTGAGGACAATATTCCACCAGTGTTTGCAGATTTTACTGGAACCCCGGGGCTAAGGATTACCAAACCCACGAATGCACTTGGATATATTCAGCTGTTTATTACTCGTGCATTGATTCATTTCTTGACCTATGAAACAAATCTGTACGCCTTACAGATATTCAGTCTGGTGAATGAAAATGTCGATAATATTTGGAAACCGGTGAAGTTGAAAGAAATGGCAAGATATTTAGGACTGTGTATATTGATGGGAATGAACAGGCTCCCAACTATGCGCATGTATTGGCAAACTAATAAACCATGGCATGCAAGATTCTTCAACATGTTTCTGACGAGCAGACGCTTTCAGCACATAGGCCAGTTTTTTCATACGTTCAACAACAATGCGGTGAACGTGAACAATACAGACAAATTGATCAAAGTGAGACCAGTGATGGATTACCTGAAACACCGGTTTCAAGAAGTGTATAACCCAGCGAAAGAGTTGTGTTTGGATGAAGGCACAATGGCATGGCGTGGCCGGCTGTCGTTCAAAGTGTACAATCCAAACAAACCAGACAAATATGGCGTGAAATTATATATGCTAGCCGAATCAACATCTGGCTACATTTATGGTTTTGATGTGTATTCTGGCATTGGTAAAACGATAATTGAAACAGTTACTGGTTTGATGCGGTCATTATTGAACAAAGGTCACCACCTCTATATGGATAACTATTACAACTCAGTTACCCTTTCAGAGAAGTTGGAGAAGTTGGGGTCTACACGTGTGGAACAATTAGACTATTACATGGCGCCCCAAAGGACCTGCAACTTATGGCGAAAACTAAGATTGATGTGGATACCACAGTCTACCGCGGCAAGGATAACACCTTCATTCTGCTGTGGAAAGACAAGCGAGTTGTCTCTATGATTACCAACCTCCACAATGCAGACTCCAAGAGAGTTCAAAGACGCAAACGAGTTCGTAGGCCAGATGGAACAACAGGAATAAACCAGGTTGTGGTGAACAAACCCCAGGCAATTGTTGACTACAATAAATTCATGAAAGGTGTTGACCACTTTTATCAAATGGTAATGTATTACCATTTCAGCAGGAAATGTCACAAGTGGACAAAGAAAATAACTTTTTATTTCCTGCAAATGGCTTTGCAAAACGCATATGCATTGTACAAGGCCCACACAGATCACCGCAAGAAACTAACTCTGCTCCAGTTTACGAGGTAGCTATTTGGGCCTTATTGAAATTTGACAAGGAAGAGTGGCCTGCAACAACAACACCATCTCCTCAATTAGTTCATGATCCAGACATCAATGATGACACTGGTCCTGTGTATCCTGCTGCTGACCCGTCAACACCTGGCCCGTCGGGTGTGAGGCGCCCTCTCTTCACGTCGACACCTCGTGCTGAAGCCGATCATGAATCTGATGAAGATATTTCTGCTGCTACACTGATGTTTGAAGATAATGGTGAGAGCGACAAATCAGACTCTAGTGTCCAACCAACACTGAGACTACAGCAACGTGTTGTTTTATCAGAGACTCGCCTGAACTACAAATTGAAGCATGAACTTGTAAAACTCCCCAAACGTCGCAGGTGTCAAGTGTGTTCAATGTCGGGTATTAGAAAGGAAAGTGGTGTAGGCTGCAAGACCTGCGATGTTCCACTGTGTGTCATACCGTGTTACACCAGTTATCACAGGAAAAGTGTGTATTGGGTGGAGAAGAAGAATCCACCTGCACCAGCTTCACTCCACCTACGAACATCTGTTGAGCAACTTCAGGAATCGGTACCTGAAGGAGGTGGAGTGGAGAGAAAATGCTCAACTTATTTCCCTACAATCGTCTTTCCCTTGGTAAGTACACATAATTGGCCTAGGTTGTTGTAGTATAGTAGTCTATTTTCTTAGGAATATTTTGATAAATAAATGACAACTGTAGCACGAAAACTAAAGTAAGTATACACGAAACACCAGAAACTTTTTTTGCGGGTGTTGCGGATGTGAGTTTGAGTGTACCGAGCGGGTTCCAGGTGGGTGTTTTCGGCCGTCTCTACAGGTGTGGCTTCCCAAGAATTGTATTTGATAGGCATATGTCTGTGTAGGGAATTTTATTCCAAACACTATACAAAAAAAAAAGGTGTGAAACAAGTATAAACTTGAAAAACATGAACAAAGTAAAAACTTTTTACGTTCAAGGGTACGAACAGGCGTAAGATTTTATTCGGCGCAAATATATTTGACGCTCTGTTGACCAATTATACCCATGGTCTTATAGACCTATCTATTGCGAACACATTGCTAAAAAATGAAATACGTAGCTGGAGAATTAATGACAGTGAAATAAGTATAAACTTTCAGAGCGCTGTATCACAACAGTGTCGTCACGGCTGAAATCACGGCTAACACTTCGGCCACTTCCCACACTCGTGCGGGTCACCCTCGACAATAATTATACATTTATAGGCATATGCTTTGGTGACATTTTATGCATATGATCTTGTAGAGAATTTTATTGCAAACACATTGATACCCAAATGAAATACGTAGCTCGAGAATTGATGTCAGGACAGTGAAAAGATTATACACTTTTTGGTGTTTACGCTCAAGGGCCCAAAACACCTCTCACACAATGCACTATTTTTTTTAACGAGCGCCGAGAGCGCGAAAGTGTTATAATTATTAGCATTACCATGAGTGTTGACATTATAGCGGATGTTGACATTACCGTGGATGTTGACATTACCGTGGGTGTTGACATTACCGTTGGTGTTGATATTACCGCAGGTGTTGACATTACCGTGGGTGTTGACATTACCGTGAATGTTGACATTACCATGAGTGTTGACATTAAACTGGATGTTGACATTACCGTGAGTGTTGACATTACCGCGGGTGTTGACATTACCGTGAGTGTTGACACTACCGTGGGTGTTGACATTACTGTGAGTGTTAACATTACCGTGAGTGTTGCCATTACCAAGGGTGTTGACATTACCGTAAATGTTGACATTACCGTGAGTGTTGACATTACCGTGAGTGTTGACATTACCGTGAGTGTTGACATTACCAAGAGTGTTAACATTACAGTGAGTGTTGACATTACCGTGAGTGTCAACATTACTGTGAGTGTTGACTTTACTGTGAGTGTTGACATTACCGCTGGTGTTAACATTACCGTGAGTGTTGACATTACTGTGAGTGTTGACATTACCGCTGGTGTTAACATTACCGTGAGTGTTGACAATACTGTGAGTGTTGACATTACCTCAAGTGTTAACATTACCGTGAGTGTTGACATTACTGTGAGTGTTGACATTACCGCTGGTGTTAACATTACCGTGAGTGTTGACAATACTGTGAGTGTTGACATTACCTCAAGTGTTGACATTACCGTGAGTGTTAACATTACAGTGAGTGTTGACATTACCTCAAGTGTTAACATTACCGTGAGTGTTAACATTACAGTGAGTGTTGACATTACCATGGGTGTCAACATTACCGTGAGTGTTGACTTTACTGTGAGTGTTGACATTACTGTGAGTGTTGACATTACCATTGGTGTCAATATTACCGTGAGTGTTAACATTACCGTGAGTGTTGACATTACTGTGAGTGTTGACATTACCGTGAGTGTTGACATTACCGTGAGTGTTGACATTACCCGGGGGGTTGACATTACCGTGAGTGTTGACATTACCGTGAGTGTTGACATTACCGTGAGTGTTGACGTTACCGTGAGTGTTGATATTACCACGGGTGTTGACATTACCGTGAGTGTTGACATTACCGTGGGTGATGACATTACCCCTGGTGTTGACATTACCATGGGTGTTAACATTACCGTGAGTGTTGACAATACCGCGAGTGTTGACATTACCATGAGTGTTAACATTACCGTGAGTGTTGACATTACCGTTAGTGTTCACATTACCGTGAGTGTTGACATTACCGTGAGTGTTGACATTACCATGAGTGTTAACATTACTGTGAGTGTTGACATTACTGTGAGTGTTGACATTACTGTGAGAGTTGACATTACCGTGAGTGTTGACATTATCGCGGGTTTTGACATTACCGTGAGTGTTGATATTACCGCGGTGTTGACATACCCCGAGTGTTGATATTACCGTGAGTGTTGACATTACCGTGAGTGTTGACATTACCGTGAGTGTTGACATTACCACGAGTGTTGACATTACCGTGAGTGTTGACATTACCGCGGGTGTTACATTACCGCGGGTGTTGACATTACCTCGGTGTTGACATTACCGTTTGTTGACATTACCGTGAGTGTTGACATTACCGTGAGTGTTGACATTACCGTGAGTGTTGACATTACTGTGATGTTCATTACGTGAGTGTGACATTACGAGAGTTGACTTACCGTGAGTGTTGACATTACGCGGGTTTTGACTGACATTACCGTGGTGTTGATTTACCGCGGTGTTGACATTACCCCGGTGTTGACATTACCGTGAGTGTTGACATTACCGTGAGTGTTGACATTATCGTGGGTGTTGACATTATCGTGGTGTTGACATTACCCCAAGTGTTGACATTATCGCGGGTGTTGACATTACCCCGGGTGTTGACATTACCCTGTGTATTGACATTACCGCGGGTGTTGACATTACCGTGGGGGTGTTGACATTATCCCGGGTGTTGACATTACCCCGGGTTTGACATTATCCCAGGTGTGGACATTACCGCGGGTTTGACATTATCGTGGTGTTGACATTACCGTGGGTGTTGACATTACCCCAAGTGTTGACATTACCGTGAGTGTTGACATTACGGCGGGTGTTGACATTACGGCGGGTGTCGACATTACCGTGAGTGTTGACATTACGGCGGTGTTGACATTACGGTGGGTGTTGAGATTACCCCGGGTGTTGATATTCTTCGGGTGTTGACATTAACCCAGGTGTTGACATTACCGTGAGTGTTGACATTACCCCGGGTGTTGACATTAACCCAGGTGTTGACATTACCGTGAGTGTTGACATTACCCGGGTGTTGACATTACCCCAGGTGTTGACATTACCGTGAGTGTTGACATTACCCCGGGGCTTGATATTACCCCGGTGTTGACATACCCCGGGTGTTGACATTACCGTGAGTGTTGGCATTACGGCGTGTGTTGACATTACCACGGGTGTTGATATTACCGCGGGTGTTGAAATTAACCCGGGTGTTGACATTACCTTGAGTGTTGACATTACCCCGGGTGTTGACATTACTCCGTGTTGATATTACCCCGGGTGTTGACATTAACCCGGGTGTTGACATTACCGTGAGTATTGACATTAAGGCGGGTGTTGACATTACCGTGAGTGTTGACATTATCCCGGGTGTTGACATTACCCCGGGTGTTAACATTACCCCGAATGTTGAGATTACCCGTGGTTGATATTACCGCGGGTGTTGACATTACCCCGGGTGTTGACATTACCGTGAGTGTTGACATTACTGTGAGTGTTGACATTACTGCGGGTGTTGACATTACTGTGAGTGTTGACATTACTGTGAGTGCTAACATTACTGTGAGCGTTGACTTTGCCGTAAGTGTTGACATTACCGCGGGAGCTGACATTACCGCGGGTGTTGACATTTCCGTGAGTGTTGACATTACCGCGGGTGTTGACATTACCCCGTGTTGATATTACTGTGAGTGTTGACATTACCGTGGGTGTTGACATTACCGTGAGTGTTGACATTACCATGGTGTTGACATTACCGTGAGTGTTGACATTACCGCGGATGTTGACATTACCGCGGGTGTTGACATTACCGCGGTTGTGTTGACATTACCGCGGGTGTTGACATTACCGCGGGTGTTGACATTACCGTGAGTGATGACATTACCGTGAGTGTTGACATTACCAAAGGTGTTGACAATACTCCATGTTTTGACATTACCTTGAGTGTTGACATTACTGTGAGTGTTGACATTACCGTGAGTGTTGACATTACCGCGGGTGTTGACATTAACCCAGTGTTGACATTACCGCGGGTTTGACATTACCGTGAGTGTTGACATTACCGTGAGTTTTGACATTACCCCAGGTGTTGACATTATCCTGGGTGTTGACATTACCCTGGTGTTGACATTACCCCGTGTGTTGACATTACCGCGGGCGTTGACATTACCGTGGGTGTTGACATTATCCCGGGTGTTGACATTACCCGGTGTTGACATTACCCCAGGTGTTGACATTACCTTGGTGTTGACATTACCGGGGTGTTGACATTACCGCGGGGTGTTGACATTATCGTGGGTGTTGACATTACCGTGGGTGTTGACATTACCGTGAGTGTTGACATTACCGTGAGTATTGACATTACGGCGGGTGTTGACATTACGGCGGGTGTTGACATTACCGTGAGTGTTGACATTACGGTGGGTGTTGAGATTACCCCGAGTGTTGACATTACTTCGGGTATTGACATTAACCAGGTGTTGACATTACCGTGAGTGTTGACATTACCCTGGGTGTTGATATTACCCCGGGGTTGATATTACCTCGGGTGTTGACATTACCCCGGTGTTGACATTACCGTGAGTGTTGACATTACGGCGGGTGTTGACATTACCCCGGGTGTTAACATTACCCCGGGTGTTGACATTACCCCTGGTGTTGTATTACCGCGGGTGTTGACATTACAGCGGGTGTTGACATTACCCCGGGTGTTGACATTACCGTGGGTGTTGATATTACCCGGGTGTTGATATTACCACGGGTGTTGACATTACCCCGGGTGTTGACATTACCGTGAGTTTTGACATTACTGTCAGTGTTGACAGTACCCTGGGTGTTCACATTACTGTGAGTGTTGACATTACTGTGGGTGTTGACATTACTGTGAGTGTTGACATTACCCCGGGTGTTCAAATTACTGTGAGGCGCCCTCTCTTCACGTCGACACCTCGTGCTGAAGCCGATCATGAATCTGATGAAGATATTTCTGCTGCTACACTGATGTTTGAAGATAATGGTGAGAGCGACGAATCAGACTCTAGTGTCCAACCAACACTGAGACAACAGCAACGTGTTGTTTTATCAGAGACTCGCCTGAACTACAAATTGAAGCATGAACTTGTAAAACTCCCCAAACGTCGCAGGTGTCAAGTGTGTTCAATGTCGGGTATTAGAAAGAAAGTGGTGTAGGCTGCAAGACCTGCGATGTTCCACTGTGTGTCATACCGTGTTACACCAGTTATCACAGGAAAAGTGTGTATTGGGTGGAGAAGAAGATGCCACCTGCACCAGCTTCACTCCACCTACGAACATCTGTTGAGCAACTTCAGGAATCGGTACCTGAAGGAGGTGGAGTGGAGAGAAAATGCTCAACTTATTTCCCTACAATCGTCTTTCACTTGGTAAGTACACATAATGGCCTAGGTTGTTGTAGTATAGTTGTCTATTTTCTTAGGAATATTTTGATAAATAAATGACAACTGTAGCACGAAAACTAAAGTAAGTATACACGAAACACCAGAAACGTTTTTTGCTTTTAATCCTGGTATTAAAGTTAGGATAAACAGTGCATTTGTAGGTGACATGTTCTTGATCACAGAACAGACACCTTCTCTCTCTGGCTGAGTTTGTCCTTTTAGTGGACATATCAGTTGTAACGTCAGAGTGAGATACAGAATAAATACCTACACTACCACTCCCTTTTCCAGTGGATGGAGTAGTCTTAGGCTTGGATTATTAGACTTATTCAAAGTCGATTTGTTTTTGACTGAGTTGTCAATGTTAGGTGGTTTAGACTCAGGTTTAATCTTATCATGAGTCTTCAACCTGTTAACCGTTATTCTCAGCCCCTCGAATATTTGCTCGAGTGAGAGAAACTCGGTTTTATAGTGTGAGCAGATTTCTGCTAAGATATTTCGAGGCAATTTCCTCTGCAAAAGTAACTTGATTGACCATTCTGAGGCTGGTACATCAACGTTAGTACCTAAGGCCTTCACTAGAGACTCTACTTCTAGCCTGAAGCTTTAAAGTGAGTCTGGTCGGTTACTTGGTGCATTCAGATCCAGCAACTGGTAATAAAGGTTAGCTATACTCAACTGTTTGTTGCAATAGTTCAAACTTCAGTAGTTTTATAGCTTCCTCATAATTACTCTCAGTGAGAGCTAGGTTATTTATGACCTTTTTAGCCTCCCCTTTGAGAAGACTAATCAAGTAAGGGAATTTGGAAACTCTGTCAAGAGATGACTTGTTATGGATATGCATTTCAAATGAAGTCCAAAATGTGTCCCAATTTTCTTCATCCAGCCTGCTGGATGAAGTAGGTAAGTCTAAAGTAGGTAGACGAACCTCAGGTAATTGATTACTGGATTGAGACATAGTATTATTTACATTAGATTTAGATTGTGTTACTATATTGGATAGTATATCAAGTTTATCTTGAGTCTCATCTTCATACTGAACAATATCTGCTATAATTTGATCCATTTCACCAGGATCAGTTTCAGTGGCATTCAGTAAGTTGAGATAAGACTGGATTGCAGATCTGACTTGATTAAATTTAAGATTAGCTACTCTCAATGATGTTTCTAGTTGATAGTAATCAATGGGATTTGCTTTAGACAAGGTATCAGACTTATTAATTAGTCTAGTTAAATGACCTTTAAGGCCAATATAGGTTCTCCTTAATTGTTCAGGAGTAGCCATGTTAGCTTTAAGTCCAAATTTCATAGGACTTGAACAAGTATTACTAATGAAGCTAGGGTACTTGCTCATTAGTTGACAAGTAATATTGAGTATAGCTTAAATTAATTCTGGCTAAATTAAACTCTACCTCACTTGAGGTTAAATGTACCTACCTAACAATAAGTAGCTAAAGATTTTGAGCAGTGCTTGAACCTCACCATTAACTTTCGTCCAGCTAGCTCTTCTTTATCACCATTAGATGTAATGGTGATCATTCAGCAGCACTCAAAATCCACACACAAATAATAAGTACACAAATAATTATAATTATTATGGATATACTCTAATCAGAGTTACTATAAAGTTTGAATCCCACCCATGATAGGGTCAGCACAAGAATGTATAATATATGCACTATTAACTAGTTCAAGACTAGTTGTAAGAATTTCTACCTAAGAAACTACGAATTTATTTAGTCTGCATTTGTGCCAAATTCAGCACAATCGCAGCCTAAATTACTACCTAATAAAGGTTGGCATAGTTTAATTTGTGGTGCAATAATGTGAATATGGAATTATGCTTTTTTTTTTTTAGATTTTATAGTTTATATAAATGTGCACTTGCACACACAGGTGAAAATACAATTATGTACAATTAATTTGGCTTGCCAGCCACAGCCATTTATGGTGGTTGATTGTGTTGATCAATTTGTCAACTACATGTGACCTAGACTCACCTGACAGGTGTACACTCTTGCCAGGTTTTCTCTGTATGGTCTGGCTGTAAATTGAATGTAGGTTATGAGCTGTTGCTCCTGGTGACCTGAAGATTCTTACCTCAGTGTGAGGTATAGGTCTGAGTGTTGTGGGTAATTGACTGTGTACCACTAGTGCTACTTTATACATGAGGTATAAGCAGCAAATATATTGGTGTGAAATTAGTTATGACTAATTAGTAATGTTAATTGGCATGTATCCGGTTCGGAGCGGACCAAAATTGTTGGGTATCTGGGGCTTGAACTCATATATTAAATTATTTGATTATTGTATTTAAATAAATCGAAGGACCACCCACTTTTGAGAAAAGAGGGAAAACGAATAATAGTGATCATTAGAATGACACTAGAGAACCAGTGTCTATGGATACTAATTAAATGAATAATCACTTGAAAATAATGAATAGACTGTATTATTAATTAAAGCCAAAGCCTCAAATATCAACATTGGGGTGTTATTTCTAGAAGTTCATATATATCTAGGAACCAGTGTGGTTCGTCACTAGTTCATTGTTGAGTTAATAACATAATAAATCTAAACTACAATAGATTCAAAGATATGATAACTCAAATTATGAAAATTAAAGATTATTAATCACTGAGCAACAGTCAGAGCAAAACACATTAATCACCAAGTCATCAATTCTGGTAATAATTATTCAATGTAAAGATCCTATATGAATTATATGTAAATCAATATTGATCTTAATTAAATTTATAAGATTTAATTATTATAGGGATTTAATTATTATCATATACTCGATAAATGATCTCAAACGAGAAATAGGGCTGATTTTATTCTCTCCATAGCATTCGCACGTAACATAAAACTGTTACTAGGTAATAATGTGTCTAACTAGACATTATCTGACGCAATGTTGCTATTCGATTTCATGAGAATTCTAGCACTAATACGCAGATGAAATGGTTTAATTTATGTTTACACTACCATTAGTGCAATTAATAACTACTGTAGTTAGTACCTAATGATAATGAATTATTATAATACAATAGTAGTTTATTAGTGTTAGAAATTTCCAACAGTCATATGTCAAAACAGCAGCTCGACTCTTACCCTCCAGTGATGCATATTGTGTAAACACAGATGGTCTTATGAAAAACGAAAAAAACAACCTTAATAAAGATGTTTATATTGATGATTATGATTTAGAGGAAAGAACACGCTTAGCTAGAGTAGAAAGACGTTTACAGTATATTGAAGAGTGTCTAGGTAAAAGTAACATTATCAAAGCTGAGCCAATCACGGCTCTAATATATACCCATGAAAGTGCCCAATTTATTATAAATATAGTTTATCATAACTGGATTAGGTTTATGGGACATGTGGCTCAGCAACTTAAATCTAGAACAATTGAAAATTTATTTGGAGCTGCTGATCAATTTTTGTTTGATGGTTGGTTTGAAAATAAAGAAAATCAAGATCACCCCCAGTAAATTATCTCTTTGTCGATTTTGAGGAGAGTACAATGGAAGTAAATACTGAAATTTTGAGTTTGGCATTAGAGGGTAATCGATATCAAAATGGAAAACTCCTCCATCCTCAAAATTGTGAGTATATTAATCTTTACTTTGACCATATTACTAATAATGTGTATATTTTTTATTTAATAAATGAATTACAAAGGATTTATAAAACAATTATAGAAGATGACAAAAATTCATTAAACAAGAATAATGACTGGTCTCTGGTAAGTGGCTTAGATGCCTACAGTTTGGTTATGCCTGGAGCAGATATGCGATATAAAGTGTTAGGTTCATATTGTATTTTATATAACACATTTGTAAATGGGTCTAATAGAGAAATGTTCAACACTAGTCTACAAGGAATGGGAATGTCAGCTCTTAATATCTGTGTTATTATCGTCCATGCTATGATTCATTTAAAATGCTTACTCGAGAAAAATATACTGCCCACCGAGAAAATGCGGCACTCTAACAAACATTTCATTGAGGAAGCAATAAAACATATACCATCAACATTATTTGGTCATCCAATGTTACCAATTGTTACCTTGTTAGACAATTAAGTAAATAAATTATTTAAAATAAAAAATAAAATTTAAACCCATTAAAATATAATGTCGTGGAATATGAGTACAAATCAACTTTTGTCATATTTTCCTTCTAATATAAGTACTACTAATGATGCTTCTAATGATACTACTGCTACTACTTCTGTTACTACTAGTGATATTAATAATACTACTATTACTAGTAGTAATATATTGTCACCAGTAAACAACGATGATAATAATAGTAATAATTATTTTAATAGTAAAAAGTGCTTAGATACTGAAGATTTTTCTCAAGATATGTTTTTTTTAAATATGTACGATATCTTAATGAGGAAAAGAGGGCACCTGTTCTTCTTGTTTTTTATTTTGATAATACATTAGCTGTATATGATGAACAACAACATTTGCAACTGAATTTGTCAGATAGTTTTCCTTCAGTGTACACACTGTTACGGTGCCCTCTCCTATCTCTTTCGTTGCCTGCTATAAGAGTCATATCGACTCTCCCTGCAGGGAGAAACTTACATTATAAGTCTGTAGGTAAGGGGAAAGAGGCGCCCGGATATAAATGAAAGAGTATCCCCTACTGCAGATATGACCTTTTAGAATGGATGCCAAGCCGTATGCGGATTGGGTGACTCGGGTCACAGGCGACCAATCAGAGCCCGCCGTGACGTCACCGAGTACCCGGGCGGCGCCATGGTCAGATGGGACCTGACAGCGAAGGGGAGAGGACGCTCCTCTGTCAGCTCTCAAGGATTGGAGGTTAAACAGGCCTTTCTCAGTGGATTAGAGCTAGCCATCACAGCCCACCTGATATATAGGAGACCCCGCGCTTCTGGGAAGCAAAAGGAACCAAGTTGATTGAGCAGAGAAGTGCCAAACTTGGGAAAGATTCGGTGACGACGCTGGGCGGCGACGCTGGATGTGAGGGCCTGGAAGAGGTGTGGCGGGCAGGCATAGCTGTGACCGGGTCACATCCACTGAGGTTGTTAGAGGGACGACACCGTTCCTAGGGCGAGGAGCAACGCCTCGTGATAAGGAACGTGTGGGTGAATATGGTGATAAGCTCAGCGCCCATCGATGGACCAGGATTGGGATAGCTGAACCCCAGGGATTGGAACGGCGAAGACGCGAGGCTTCACGACACCTGAGGACCTGTGGGAACGTTCCTGGATCACCGAGGATCGACTCAGGAAGCATAGGACCCTCACACCATCGAGGGACAGGCGTCGTGAGCCAAGGATTGTTAAGGTAGGTCATTTTCCCTCCCATTACCCCTTTGTGAGAGTAGGCTAGATAGGCCATTATATTCATTTTTTGACGGTAACGAGTTGGAAATGGTGGTCGGCAGTCTTCCAACTAGCAGGTGTCAGTGCTGGGCCACATATAATATATAAAAAAAGAAAAGGAAAAAAAAAAGAGAAAAAAAAAGAATGACTGCATGATTGGTAATCTGTGGTAAGGTCGGAAATACGAAAGAATAATAAAAACTGGATTTTAATAACAATAAAAAAACACAAATTGAAACAAATGCAAAATCTTGGCTTAATGGTAACAAATGTCAAGTGGAAAAAAAATACATAAACATGAAAATAGATTACGTTAATGGGGAGGAGAATTGACATACAAAAGTAAATAAAATATGAATGCTGGAATATATGCACTAACTATAAACCTCTATTTGACCACACAAGGTGAGTCACTTAGGAGTTCATAGCTTGCGAGCACACAATATTCTGGCTGGCAGAAACGCAAGGGACTCCAACAATAACTGGCGAGGTCTTGTGATTGGCGAGGAGCCGGAGTGGAGTGTTGGTTGGCGGCCAATGAGGAAGCTGGATGGCCGCAAGTCGCTAGTTAGGCAGTTGAAGGGTTCGGCGCGTCGACCAGGTGCAGCAGGTGTCGACCAGGTGCAGCAGGTGCTGGAGTGGGGGGGAGGAGGGAGTTGCTGGTACGTGTGACTATCTTATAATACGTTTAGCAACTACAAAACGTATCTTGTATATTGATGAGGACAGGAGTGAGTCGTAGAAATAGCAGGCTAAATCTCTGATAAGAGATTATCGTCACAACTTATATATGTGGAAATAGGATATTAAAGCTTTAGTAGCAGAATAGGCTGCAGGGCAGCTTATGTCCAGGACTGTCAGAGAGGACAGTGTGTGAGGATGGGAGGACAGTGAAGAAGAGGAGCCGACGTGGTGAAGAGGCCCTTCTGTGAGAGAGTGTGTGACTCCTGTCTTTCTGCCCAGTTGAAGGAGCCTGGAGAACGTGAGAGAAGAGTTGCTGACAATCTCCAGAGTTATTATTATTATTTTATCATTCTCTTATGTCACTTATAGTCATATGTGTGATCATGTATTTATCAGTAAATTCACACATTTTATTATTGTGTTTGAGTGTGCCTCCATTATTATTATTATTATATTTCTCTATTGAGCATACACGAGGGTTATCATAGTACCATTTAGGGGACATCACGTTCCCTATAGAATTTCTTATTGTCTTGGTAGTAGCAACACTCAGGCAACAGACAACATATATACACCCACTGAACTGCATCGCTGGGGTGCAGATATAATAACCCAGCTGGCGACCTTGTTGAGGAAAGATAGAGAAGACAGGCGGGAAAGGAGTTCCTGCAACCTCTTTGTCCGGCAGGCAAGACTCAGGGAGGTCATTGTTACAAAGTAAGCCCGAGTCTTTCTTCACTCCTCCACGGGTCTAGGCCGGAATTGCTGATAGCAGTTTTCCCGTGGTTGACTGAAGGGCTTCCAGGGTGAGTCAGTGGCACCCCTTCAGTGGTGGAAGCAAAGACCTGCGGAGGTGGGCATTGCTGGTTCTCTCCTGTGGGACCAAGGAGACTCCGGTGAATCCCGGGAGTCGGAGGGGCCGAGTATTCGACCTTTCGAGCCCCTAGCAGCCGAGTGCTAGCAGAGCCCGGCCCACCCCCCGTGACAGAGAACTGGCGACCTTGCCAGGATTCGAACCACAGTAGCCAAGAACTGGAGACTTCGCCAGGAAGAGTGGATCAAGCTACGGTGTTGCCAAAGGTGTGTTGATCAAGCTACAGTGTTGCCCAAGATTTTAAGACAGTGTTGCCAGGGTACAAATACAGTGTGGCCAGTGAATTCAGAGTACTGTTACCCAACTAGCTAAGTGACTGAAACGGTGAAATTAGTACCTACTAACTTGTCTGTGCTGTCGTGTATGCTCGACGATATAGAGATGGAGGAGGATAAAGTAAAGAAATTTATTGACACAAGGGACAAGAGAATTTTGGAAGAGTGTACCAAGGCCCAGCTCCATCAAGTGGCAAACCACTTTGGGATCAGGTTGAGGACGACTAAGGTTGCAGAGCGAAGGATAGAGATCATGGCACAGCTCACAGCTCGAGAGGAGGCGACGGGAGAGGAGCCATCTCAAGGAGATCCGTCCCGAGAAGAGCCGTCGCAAGGTGAACCGTCCCGACTAGAGCCACCCCAAGCGCCTACCAGTGTGGAGGGAATTCACAGTGAACATGGGAGCAGTGGAAGGTCCAGCTGTAGTAAGAGGAGCCTGCAACTGGAAATAATGAAGATGCAACTGGAAGCCCAGCTGAGACGAGAGGAAAGAGAAGCGCAAATGCAGCGAGAGGAAAGAGAAGCGCAAATGCAGCGAGAGGGCGAGAAGCACGGCTGCAGCGAGAGGAGCGTGAGCAAGAAGCACGGCTGCGGCGAGAAGGAGGAGAGAGACAACTGCGACTGGAGGAGATAAAGGCAAGGAAAGAAGTAGAATTGCGTCGCGTTGAGCGTGGTCTGCCCACACTACCTGCACGGCGGGATGACTTCAAGGTAAGGGAGCGTGACTTACCTACGTTCGAACCTCAAGAAGCCGAGGCGTTTTCTTCGAACACTTTGAACGGATAGCACTCTGAAGGAGTGGCCAGAAGATGATTGGGCTGCTCTGGTCCAGGGCAGGTTGACTGGTGAGGCCCGGGAGGCCTACAACATGCTGGACCTAGAAGAGTATGCTAATTACGACGCAATTAAGAATGCGGTGCTCCACTCATTCCGGCTGACTCCGGAGATGTACCGGAAGCGGTTCAGAGAGTGTACAAGAGCGTCGGGAAAGTCTTACGCCGAGACCGCCAGGGATATGGAACGGAAGTTCCTATGGTGGTTGAAGGCGGAGGAAGCGGAGTCGCGGATGAAACAAACGACTGATAGTGATGGAGAAGTTTATGTCAGTGCTCGTGACGGTGTTCCCCCCCTTCTAATTCTCCACGCCTGCTGTAAGAGTCATGTCCGCTATTCGCGAGCGTTCTCTACATTGCAGGCAACAATTGAACATATGTGGGAGAGAACAGCATTCTCGAAGAGCCGAGAAACTTGAGAAAATGTAACATTTTGTCCTGTGGGATAGGCCCTTTAGGGAGCCAATATGGCGCTGGCAAGTCTGTCTTCCCGCCAAAAATGTGTGACGTCAGTGGCGCCAGAGTTGTCACCGTCAGCGACATGGCACTGGGAGCCAATGAAAACCAACTTTGGGAAAAGTGACGTCACATAGGCAAAGGGGGTCCAGCCGTGTTGGCGCCAGGCGGTATCAGTCTTTCACGACACGTCCGAGAGGTAGGACGCGCGATCGGTCGTCCTGTCAGAGTGACGGATTTACCGAACTCCGGTGGATTTAAGCGTCTCCAGTTGTTG
>WNGS01169307.1:48644-66919 GCA_020271785.1 Procambarus virginalis
GGTAGAAAAGAGGAGGAAAGGAGAGATAAGAAGAGACAAGAAAAATAGGAGAGAAACTTAACAGAAGAAATTAAAAAAAAAAGACATTTGTTAGAGGAATCTTGAGATGGTTTTCGAGGCTTTAGTGTCCCCACGGCCCGGTCCTCGACCAGCCTCCACCCCTCGAAGGACAGCCCGCCGTGACAGCTGTTACTCCCCGGTACCTATTTTACTGCTAGGTAAAGGGGCATAGGGTGAAAACTCTGCCCATTGTTTCTCGCCGGCGCCTGGGATCGAACCCAGGACCTACAGGATCACAAGTCCGTGTGCTGTCCGCTCGGCCGATCGGCTCCCTTGTTTCTTTTCAGTAGTTTCATCATTATTGCAAGTTTTCCCTGAAAAGATATTAAGATAAATTAATATTTAATTATTTGTTTATATAATTACACACAAACTTTAATTATATATATATATATATATATATATATCAATATTATATATATATATATATATATATATATATATATATAATATATATACTGTACTGTATAATGTTTTTCCCTGAATTCTCTGTGTTCCTTCACTGAGGCTGGGGGTCCCTATATTTGCACAGAGGGGGTACCCCCTATATATATACACAAACAAACACAAAATCACTAAAGAAAGGGGGTGTGAAGAATAAGGAGAGGGGGAACATGTTCCTAAAATTGCATACACAAACATAGATTGAGTGAGATCAAAGATACTGTAGATTAAGTCATGTAATACAGCTGCAGATACCAGATTGTTGCACTCATGGAGACAAAACTTGAAGATGATATTTTAAATGAGGTCATATTCTCAAGGGGCTACTCAGTTGGAGACGAGACAGAAAAATAAGGAAAGGCAATAGTAATACTAAATTCTTATTCAGGTAAGGTACATACATACAAGGTAAGATACAAAAGTTGATGGATTTATAGATAGATCTTGTACATACAATGCCTAAAGCCACTGTTACGCAAAGCGTTTCGGGCAGGAAAAACACTAAGATTAAAACTTAATACTAATTGAGATTAAAGTATAAATTGTGTTGAAAAAAGAATGGAAAAAAAGGGGAGGAGGGAAACATTGCAGAAAAAAAGCAAAAATACAATTTGGTCAACAAAACAGCATTGTTTAAAATAGAAACATGGGTTGACATTTTGGGGTGAGGTAGGTTACATTGAGTTAATTAGTTAGTACTTAGTTTTTATCTTAAACTGGTTGGGAGAGGTACAGTGTTGCTGTGCTGGTGAAAGAACACCTAAAGGTAAATTAAATAATGATTGCGAATCCACAAGAAGTTGACATAATAGCACTAGAGATCTGCAATCAGGATGATAACTTTCCTTAAAGAATTTGACAGAAACACTTACTGATAGGACATGAAGTAAATGAGATGTATGTCAAGTTTTGTGAAATATATGATAAGGCACAACAAAATTTATACCAAAGGAGAGATGCAGAACTAGGAAAAGGGGGTTTGTTAAACAGAAATTGCGAGAGGGCCAGAGACCCAAACACACACAAATGGAATCAATATATAGCAAGAGGCCAAACCCCAAACATACAAGCGATGCAAAGATGCGAGAAACAGCAGCAGCAGTAAGGAGAGGGACAAAAAGACCATAAATAAAGTGTGAAAATAAACTCGAGTAAATTTTTTAACTACTGTACTCTTTGACAGTGAAGAAAAACAAATATTCAGACGATTTGTGTTAGAATCATTAATCTTACACTTTCGGTCATATTCAACAACACAAATATACACACACACACACACACGCACACATTCCTGTTGCTGTAGCAGGTGAAGAATTAGTTGTCATCTGGATTTTTCCAAGTTTCGGAGTTTACGAGATATTTTCTATTTTGATAAAGTGAAAATTTTGGTTTGTCTTCCGAATGCACCATATCGGTAAATTTTTTAATAATCTTTTAAAAATAGTAAATGCCACTATTTTTGCAAAATCATTACAAGACCTATTATTCTAATAAGGGTTTGATAAAATACAGTAGAATGCCTACTGGTTTTACCTGTAATAAGGATTGATACAGATGATTATGGATATATTGAAATGCTCTTATTGTTAAGAAGCACTTTTTTAAAGAGTATTTTGTAATGAGCAGCTCTGAAAATCAGTTGATTACAGATAATGCTACATAATACACTTCATGTGTGTATATGTTACAACAAGTGAGGTATATAATGGTATTTATGAGTAAGATATAATTGTGTCTGACACTGTTAAATTATAAACCATTGTAAACAATTTGTTCACTTTCAAAACTTGGGTAATTACGTATGACAGTGTCAGACCACTGAGGAAGAATTGAAACTGAAATTTCCTTAAGTACTTTCATATTTCAATAATACATCTTCAGAAGGAATCATTCCCCCTGAAGATGTATTATTTAAATATGAAAGTACTTACGGAAATTCCTGGTTCAATTCTTCTTTCGCGGTCTGACACTCACATTTTTCACCACATGTTAATTTCCGTGTTTTACACACAAATACATATACACATATAGTATAATTGGACAGACTTGTTGCTAGGCAAGGAAGTGAATGAGATGTATGTCAAGTTTTGTGAAATATATGATAAAGGAACAAAAAAATTTATACCAAAACAGAGAAGCAGAACTAGGAAACAGGATTGGTTCACAGAAAGTGCGAGAGGGCCAGAGACCAAAAGTCACAAAAATGGAATCAATACAGGAAGAGGCCAAACCCCCAAACATACCAGCGATACAAAGATGCGAGAAACAACTACACGGCAGTGAGGAGAGAGGCAGAAGGAAATTTTGAAAAAGGGATTGCAGACAAATGTAATACAGAACCAGGTCTATTCTATAAATTCATAAACAACAAATTGCAGGTAAAGGATAATATTCAGAGGTTGAAAATGGGAAATAGATTCACGGAAAATGAAAAGGAAATGTGTGAAACATTAAACGAAAAGTTCCAAAGTGTGTTTGTACAAAATGAAATCTTCAGAGAACCAGATACCATAAGAATTCCAGAGAACAACATAGAGCACATAGAGGTGTCTAGAGACGAAGTGGAAAAAATGCTCAAGGAGCTAAATAAGAACAAAGCAGTTGGTCCAGATGGAGTTTCGCCATGGGTTCTGAGAGAATGTGCACCTGAGCTCAGCATTCCTCTTCAACTGATTTTTCAGCATCCCTGTTTACAGGAGTTGTAGCTGATGTGTGGAAAAAGGCTAACATAGTTCCAATCTACAAAAGTGGAAGCAGGGAAGACCCCCTTAACTATAGACCGGTATCATTGACAAGTGTAATAGTCAAAATATTGGAAAAAATAATTAAAACTAAATGGGTAGAACACCTGGAGAGAAATGATATAATATCAGACAGACAGTATGGTTTTCGATCTGGAAGATCCTGTGTATCGAATTTACTCAGTTTCTATGACCGAGCAACAGAGATATTACAGGAAAGAGATGGTTGGGTTGACTGCATCTATCTGGACCTAAAAAAGGCTTTCGACAGAGTTCCACATAAGAGGTTGTTCTGGAAACTGGAAAATATTGGAGGGGTGACAGGTAAGCTTCTAACATGGATGAAAAATTTTCTGACTGATAGAAAAATGAGGGCAGTGATCAGAGGCAATGTATCGGACTGGAGAAATGTCACAAGCGGAGTACCACAGGGTTCAGTTCTTGCACCAGTGATGTTTATTGTCTACATAAATGATCTACCAGTTGGTATACAGAATTTTATGAACATGTTTGCTGATGATGCTAAGATAATAGGAAGGATAAGAAACTTAGATGATTGTCATGCCCTTCAAGATGACCTGGACAAAATAAGTACATGGAGCGCCACTTGGCAAATGGAATTCAATGTTAACACTTTCGCATGCCAATGTCTTAAAAGCGCGTCATGTTTCGTCTACCCGCTCATGCACACATGACACAAATTTATGTCTTCGTAAAAAATATTTGTATAAAATTCAATTTTTATCCGATTTACTTCTGGTTTGTTTCAAACTGAGCGCCATGAAGTTCTCTTTCTCACTGCTAGGGCGCATGGCGCGTCGGCCTACCCGGTCACGTGACAGGCCCAATGTTTTCTCGTCACGTTTCGTGAGTCGATCACGTTTCCCTCGCGCGCCAAACTCGAACGGTTTTCTGCATTTATACCCGTTTCCGTGTGTTTTATACCCAATACATTCATCAACAATGGATCCAGGTCAAGGCCCAAGCCGTTCTACGCCCAAGGAAGTGTCCAAGTCCTCGAAAGAGGACAGAATAACTATGATTTATCAAAAGTTCAAGGGAATGAAACTCACACCCACGAAAATTCCTGAAGTTGTGGCAGCTTTATCAGAAGCTGAGTATGATGCAGGTGATGTTGAAGGACTTGAAGATGATTTGGATGACTACAACGATTATAGTGGCGTCCAAAGAGCGAATGATACAGCAACGAGTGATGAGGAGACCGAGCACCTCACAGAGGAGGATGAGGCACCGCTACTCCCTCCTCCTCCTCCATCTAGGCGCACACGTGGTGTATGTAAACCACCTAGAAAACTAACTACCAGAAATGTTTCTCGACGTAGGATTACACGACCAACTGTGCCAAGTGATTCTAGCAGTGAAACTGCACTACAACTCGGTAAACCTAACAGAAAAATTGAGAGAACTTGGGGTGTACACATGTGGCACAATTAGACTGCTACGCGGCGCCCCAAAGGAATTGCAAACTATAGCCAAGGCTAAATTTCCACTGGATACCACCATATACCGCCGCAAAGATAACACCTTCATTCTACTGTGGAAAGACAAGCGAGTGGTCTCAATCATTACAAACATCCACAATGCAGACACTCAGCAATGTCAGCGAAGGAAACGATTGCGCAATCGCGACGGAACAACTCGACTACAACAGGTACCAGTGAACAAGCCTACTGCAATTTGTGAATACAATAAGTTCATGAAAGGTGTGGACCACTTCGATCAAATGGTGAAGTATTACCATTTTACCAGGAAAACTCACAAGTGGACCAAAAAGATCACGTTTTATTTTCTGCAAATGGCATTGCATAATGCCTTTGTTTTGTACAAATACTATACAACTGATCGAAAAAAGCTAACATTGCTACAATTCCACGAGGTGGCAATTTGGGCCCTATTGCACTGGGACACGGAAGATTGGCCTGAAATAGCAACAGTATCTCATCACTTGCAGCACGCTCCAGACATAAATGATGACACAGGTCCTGCCTATGCTGACGCCGTGCAAACTCCTGGACCATCTGGTGTGAGGCGGCCTTTATTTACTTCAACACCTCAAGCTGACGCAGGAACGGACTCAGAACCCGAGATGTCTGGCACACTGCCATTTGACGAGTCGGTTTTGTCAGATGACTCTGACTCAAATGCTCAACCAACACCGAGAAGACGTGGCCCTATTGTTGATTCTGAACATCGCCTGAACTACAAACTGAAACATGAACTTTACAAACTGCCAAAACGTCTCAAGTGTCATGTCTGTGCACGGTCCGGTAAAAGGAAGGACACCAACATAGGATGCAAGACCTGTAACGTTGCACTCTGTGTTATTCCCTGCTACACCAGTTACCACCGGAAAAGAGTGTATTGGGTGGTGAAGAAGTAACCACCCGCAACAGCTTCACTCCACCTACAAAACATCTGTTGAGCAACTTCAGGAATGTTGACCTGAAGAAGGTGGAGTGAAGAAAAGATGCTCAACTTACTCTTCCACAACCAGTTTTTTCTTGGTAAGTACACCTATTTTGTCCAATTTCTTGTAGTATAACTTATTGGGAGTATTTTGATACCAGAATGAACACTGTATCCCATAAACTGCCGTAAGTAGACTCGAAACTTCATAGATTTTTTTCGGGGTGTTGCGTGTCTGCAAGAGTGTCCCAAACGGGTTGCAGGTGGGTGACTTTAGCCGTTTATACTGGGCATGTTTACACCTTATCATTTATTATATGCATATGTCTGTTTAGGGAATTTTATTCCGATCCATGTACAACCAAAAATAACTGTGTGCAACAAGTATAAACTTGAAAAACATAACAATAGTATAAACATTTCGTGTGTGTTTGACGCTCACTGATATGTTCCAGCGTTGTTTTATATTTGGCGCTATTCTAACTTACGCTTTGTTGATCTTTTTTACCTACGTGCTTATAGAACATTCTATTGCGAACACATTGACACAAAAATGAATGACGTACATACAAAAATAATGTCAGGACAGTCAAATAAGTATAAACTTTCGAAGCACCGTATCGCGCTTGTGTCGTTGCGTCACCGATACCGGGTAACAGTTCCACCACTTCCCACACTCTTGCGGGTGGGCCGCGACTATGATTCTACGTTTATATTCATATCACTGTGTTGGGAATTTCATTGCGAATCCATTGATACCAAAATTAACGCTGTAGGACAAGTGTGGAGTTGACAACAATCCTAAGAGTAGAAACATTTTGTTGCCGTTTTGCGCTCACGGCGAGTCATCTACGTAGTTCTTTATTTGGTGCTGGTCTCCCTATACTTTTAGTGACCGTTTTTACTGATGTTCTTCTAGAGAATTTTATTGCGAACACATTGGTACCAAAATGAAATACGTAGCTCGAGAACTAACGTCAGAAGAGTAAAAAGAGTATACACATTTTTGTTTGGCCGCTTAAGCGACAAAAATGCCGCGCGCACATACGGTTTTCTGTCCCTCGTTCGCCGGGCGCTGAAAGTGTTAATAAATGCCATGTTATGGAATGTGGAATAGGAGAACATAGACCCCACACAACCTATATATTATGTGAGAAATCTTTAAAGAATTCTGATAAAGAAAGAGATCTAGGGGTGGTTCTAGATCGAAAACTATCACCTGAGGACCACATAAAGAATATTGTGCGAGGAGCCTATGCCACGCTTTCCAACTTCAGAATTGCGTTTAAATACATGGATGGCGATATACTAAAGAAATTGTTCACGACTTTTGTTAGGCCAAAGCTAGAATATGCAGCGGTTGTGTGGTGCCCATATCTTAAGAAGCACATCAACAAACTGGAAAAGGTGCAAAGACATGCTACTAAGTGGCTCCCAGACCTGAAGGGCAAGAGCTACGAGGAGAGGTTAGAGGCATTAAATATGCCAAAACTAGAAGACAGAAGGAAAAGAGGTGATATGATCACTACATACAAAATAGTAACAGGAATTGATAAAATCGATAGGGAAGATTTCCTGAGACCTGGAACTTTAAGAACAAGAGGTCATAGATATAAACTAGCTAAACACAGATGCCGAAGAAATATAAGAAAATTCACTTTCGCAAACAGAGTGGTAGACGGTTGGAACAAGTTAGGGGAGAAGGTGGTGGAGGCCAAGACCGTCAGTAGTTTCAAAGCGTTATATGACAAAGAGTGCTGGGAAGACGGGACACCACGAGCGTAGCTCTCATCCTGTAACTACACTTAGGTAATTACACATTTAAATATATATATATATATATATATATATATATAATATATATATATATATATTATATATATATATATATATATATATACAGTGGTACCTCGGTTTAAGAGTTTAATTGGTTCCTGGAGACGCCTCGTATTCCGAAAACTCGTATTCTGAAGCGAATTTCCCCATAAGAAATAATGGGAAATGAATTAATCCGTTCCTGACTACCCCAGAAACCCCATATCAAACTAAATTTTTATACCTAATTCATCTAAATAAACCTACAAAACTATGTTCAAGTTATTACTTACCTTGCTGATGAATGCTGTAGGCGTATGGAAGATGGTGAGGAGGGGGGAGGAGGAGAGGAGTTACTGTTTGGAAGGGGAGTCCCCTTCCATTATCACATCAGGCAATGAGGACCTTTCAGGTGTGCACTCCCTGGGACGTTTTATCTGAGTGCCACTAGGTCCTGGCTGAGGCTCACTGCTCGATTTTCTCACCACATATCTGTCCATGGAAGCTTGCTTTTCCCTTCTTCGCAAGCTCTCTCTGTAGTAAGGCAACACATTGTCATTGAAAAGATTAAGGCAACGGCCTACTACAGCTTTCTCTGGGTGAGTCTTTTCAACAATTGTTTGAATCTCTTCCCACATCTGACACACCTTCTTCAATACTGCAGAAGGGACATCCGCTGCTGCCTCATCCTCCTCCACTGAAGAATCTTCATCTGCGTTGTCTTGCTGTTCCTGTTGAAGGGCTTGGAGTTCTTCGGTGGTCAGTTCTTCGTTGTGTTCTTCCACCAACTCCTCCACATCATCACTATCCAATTCCAAGCCCATTTGCTGGCCTAGAGTAACAATTTCCTCAACAATAGGCGCATCATTTATAGGCTCAAACCCCTCAAAGTCTAATTCTCTCACACATTCAGGCCACAATTTTCTCCAGCCAGAGATCAGGGTTCTTTGAGTCAGTTCTTGCCAGGCTTTGTCAACGAGTTTTAAAGCACTACAAATGTTAAAATGGTCTTTCCAGAACTCTTTGAGGGTGAGGTTTGTGGCTTCAGTCACTTCAAAACATTTTCGGAAAAGTGCCCTTTCATAAAGTTTCTTAAAATTCGCTATGATTTTCTGGTCCATAGGCTGAATTAGAGAAGTGGTGTTAGGAGGAAGGAATTTAACTGTGAGGAATTTATTGTATCGGGGCAACACATCATCTTGCAAGCCTCGAGGATGAGCAGGAGCATTGTCGAGGAGAAGCACGGCTTTGAGTGGCAAATGTTTCTCCTGCAGATATTTTTCTATGGTAGGGCACAGCACTTCATTCACCCACTCCGAAAAAATAAGCCTAGTCACCCATGCTTTTTTATTAGACCTCCACATCACACACAAATGGGTTTTCTGCACTTTATACTGTTTGAAAACCCTTGGATTTTCAGAATGATACACTAGTAAGGGTTTAATTTTCAAATCGCCACTCGCATTTGAACACAACATAAGCGTAAACCTATCTTTCATAGGCTTGTGTCCGGGCAAGGATTTTTCCTCCTTGGTAATGTATGTCCTCTTAGGCATTCTTTTCCAAAACAGTCCTGTTTCGTCACAATTAAACACTTGTTGCGGTAGGTATCCCTCAGCCTCTGCAAACTCTTTAAATTCCTCAATAAATCGTCCAGCGGCTGGTTTGTCTGAGCTGGCTGCCTCCCCATGCCTTGTAACACTATGGATACCACTCCTCCTCCTAAATTTTTCAAACCAGCCCCTGCTTGCCTTAAACTCTTTCGTCTCTGCATCACTCGTTGCAGGGGTTTTCTTTAGAAGGTCTTCGTGCAATACCCTGGCTTTCTCACAAATAATGGCCTCTGAAACACTATCTCCCCTTAACTCCTTGTCGTGTATCCAAATTAATAACAACTTTTCCACTTCTTCAAGTATTTGTGGTCTTTGTTTCGTTATTGTTCTTACTCCTTTTGCCACTTTAGCACTCATAATCTCATTTTTCTTCTTAAGTATAGTGCATATTGTTGATGTGGCTTTGTTGTACTGCCTACAAAGTTCAACAACACGTGTACCGTTCTTATGCTTCCGAATTATCTCTTGTTTCTCCTCTATTGTCATCCTCACATGGGCTTTCTGGCCTTTATCCTTACCACTGGCTTTCTTGGGACTCATGGTGAGATATATAATAACAAATTGTATAGTCAAATCACCAAAAATCCAACAATACACTGAAAATCCACGAGAAGAATTGATGAGAGGTAGTCACTGAGCGCGAGACAATGGTAAACTGAGGGGCGGAGAGGCGGAGGGGCGACGATTGCCCAGCCACCACGCGCTAGGTCAGCCTGTACGCGTATCAACAAACTCGCGTCCCGAGGTAACCCTCGCGTTCCGAGACATATTTTCCGAGGAAATCCTGCTCGTCTTCCGAAAAACTCGCATACAGGGACACTCGCATTCCGAGGTACCACTATATATATATATATATATATATATATATATATATATATATATATATATATATATATATATATATATATATATATATATATACACAGTACAACCTCGATTCAACGTACCCCGATTCAACGAATCTCCGGCTAGTTCGCACACTTTTCAGGCCGGATTTACTCACCCGGTTCGACGAACAATGGTTCGCCGAAGCGGGGGATGTTCGGATTTGCTTACGACGTCGAGACAGAGTTCACAGACTGGTGGAAAAGTTTCACATTCTATCACAGATTACAATTATTAATTCCTTCATATGACAAGTTCGATCACACAAGTGGACCACACAAGTGGACCGCACATGTGGTCCACAAGTGGTCCACAAGCTTACGATGTTGGGACAGCTCACAGTGGTAGAAAACTTTACCATCCCATCACAGATTACATTTAATAATTCCTTCATATGACAAGTTAGATCACACAAATGGACCACACAAGTGGACCACACAAGTGGACCACAAGTGGTCCACAAGCTTACGATGTTGGGACAGAGTTCACAGTGGTGGAAAACTGTCTCATTCTATCACAGATTACAATTAATAATTCCTTCATAAGACAAGTTGGATCACACAAGTGGACCACACAACAAGTGAATCATATGAACCAAACACCAGCCAGAATGGTCCACAAGAAGTGACGCATATTAACCAAACACCAGCCAGAGTGGTCCACAGAAGTGAACGACTGAGTTTCAATGATTTTCGTTCACCGATTTGTGGCACACGTATCTTTGTAAATTAATTTAAAGGCTGAAGCATGAATAGCTAGCTAATATGTTGAAATCTTCTTATACATTTTCTGTGATGAAACAAGACGAGTGAGGGTGGACAGATAAGGGAATACTGTACAGTAAACTTCCCTTTACAGTGAGGTTTCACTCACTTTCGTCTGTGTTGTCATAGTTCAGTGACCCATGGCTTTGAACGTTTCACATTAATAAATCATTTCTAAAACTGGTGTTTTAATAACTCTTTATTATCCTAATTAAACCAAACTAAATAAGACCAAAATATACTGTAATAAGGTAGATATCTCCTATTTGAGAAATTGTTCACATTATTGGCAGCACAACTCCAGCACGAGTAGACAGGTCTAATCCCTGTCCATACACCATGCTTGTTGTGTTGTGTTCGATTTCGTCGCCACAGTTCAGCGATCTACGGCTTCGAAATAATAAAATTAATAAATTAGTTCCAAAGTATTTTTTATAGCTCTTATTACCGAAATAATGTTGCTAAACTAAATATGTAACCCAAAAGTATATAATTTGATGTAAATTGAATATTTGAGAGAAATATATGTTACTGGAAATCGAACACAACACCAGGCGGTGTTTTGTTCGATTTCGTCGCCACAGTTCAGTGACCTATGGCTTCGAAATAATGAAATAAATAAATCAGTTTCAAAATAAGTATTTTTTATAGCTCTTATTATCGTAATAATGTTGCTAAACTAAATACATAACACAAAAATATATAATTTGATGTAAATCGAATAATTAAGAGAAATTTATGTTACTGGATCAGGCTTAAACACCAGCCAACTGAAGGGTGTGCGTATAGACTTAGCCTGCGTTCGTACAGTATGCACCCAGTGCCCTTAGCTTTGTCTGCGATTGATGTACAGCATTTATCTGCCGATGGAAGAATAATTGTGGAATTTACCATTTTTTTACTACAGCTCTTTGGTTATAAAACAAAATGTCTCAGGGGCTTACTAATAGTGCCTTATTAATGCCAAAAACGAAGCAATATTTTGCAAGAACTAGTAGCAGAAAATCAACCAGCACGAGAACAGCCGTACCCAACACGAGAACAGCCATACCCAGCACGAGAACAGCCGTACCCAGCAGGAGAACAGCTGTACCAAGCACGAGAACAGCCGTACCCAGCATGAGCACAGTTGTACCCAGCACTGGTACAACAGCAGCCAGCACCAGCTCAGAAGCAGCTGAACTCACAGCAGCAGCGAGCACCAGCAAAGCTGATGCAAACATCTAAAAACATCGTGTGCAGCATGAACAGTTAGAACAAGTGTTAAATTTAAGTGTGTACTCAGTGTTAAAATTAAAGTTGCAGTAATTTTTGTGTACAATAGTTTTCATAAACTGTATTGTAGTACTCAACATACAGCAGAACTACTTTTAATCAATACAGTGCTAACGGCATAATGCACTGCAGTACGTATTTACTGTAGAGCATTCACAACTTCACGAAACTTCAAGATGGACATAACTTCAACAATAAGGTAAATTTATGAATTACAGTATTTTTTTAGTAGAGAAGTAATATATAGGTATAGTAAGTAATATGATAATGCATTTTTATTGTGTACAAGAAAAAAAAAGACACTGACACAAACGCCTCCTGAAGGTCACCTCTTGCAACGAATCCAATGCTCCAACGAACTGGGGTTGGTCCCATATAGTATGTTGAATCGAGGTTGTACTGTATATATATATATATATATATATATATATATATATATATATATATATATATATATATATATATATATTATATATATATATATATATATAGATGCATATTGACGATCACAAAAATATTATATATAAATATATATATATATATATATATATATATATATAATATATATATATATAATATATATATATATATATATGCTTAACACGAAATTAACCACGTGATTTTAAAAATGAACAAATGTACGTATGGCAATGTACCAGATAAATATAATATATATATTATAATATAATATATAATTTATATATATAATACTGTATATAACAAACCTCCTTCAGGCTTGTTCGCATATATATATATATATATATTATATATATATATATATAATATATAATATATTATAATATATATATATATAATAATAGGACTGGCCCGACAGGTTACAAAAGGAGTGTTGTTAACGCTTATGTCGACCGTGCTCTCAGCCACAGCTCAGAATGGAAAGCACTTCGCGAAGAACCTCTGTAAGTAAGGCAGGTCTAGTCAACAACGGCTCTCCAATGGTTTCATTGAAGACAATCATAAGAAGAAAGTGAAACGCCATGCAACCTCTGAAGAGACAACTAACACAACACCTATACCCCCTATTAGACTATTTTACAGGAACTTCTTCTCCACAGCTCATAAAACGGAGGAAAGGGTCCTGAAGATATTGTTAATAGAAACGTTTTCCCTACAGACAAAATCAGAAGATACAATTGACAATTTACTATAAACCAAGAAAACTGCCAACCTACTCATGAGAAACTCTCCAGACACAAAGCAGAACGCTTTGAAAGAGACCAATGTCGTCTATGCCTTCAAATGCCCACTTGGGGACTGTAAGCCCCAAAGAACTCAATATACAGGCAAGACAACAACATCTCTTTCCAGGCGATTAACGATGCATAAGCAACAGGGCTCTATCAAGGAACATATAATCTCTTCCCACAACCAAACCATCACCAGAGAAATCTTAACAAACAACACAGAAATCATTGATAGATACAGCGACAACAGGCGGCTTGACATCTGCGAGGCACTACACATCAAGAAGTCAACACCAGCAATCAACAGCCAATTAACGCACAACTATATTCTACCCACTTCAAGACTCCGCTCCAATATAGAAACATCAAGAAATATGGGCCAATAGGCCTTCTGCAGTTACAGATCTATTCTTCCCTTTAGCTTATACCCATTGTCTCGTGTTCTGTGTTGTGTTCACCTCACCCCAAACCATTGTAACATGTCACCTCACCCAAATGCAGGTATAAAAAAGAAAAGCTGTTTAAACTCTGTTCAGTTATAGTTGTTTTGTGTGTGTGTAAACTAAAGTCTTTGAAAATGTAATAAGTTTTACGAAACGCGCTCAAGTGTCGCGTCAGACTAGAATAAAAATGAATTTTGGAGAATTGATTTTTCATTTACCGTCACCAGTAAAAAGAAACATAAGGAAAATAGAGAAAATTCGTGTTAGAATTATTAATCTTACTTTTTCGGTCATATTTAATAATATATATATATATATATATATATTATATATATATATATATATATATATATATATATATATATACAGTGGTACCTCAGTTTAAGAGTTTAATTCGTTCCTGGAGACAGCTCTTATTCCGAAAAACTCGTATTCTGAAGCTAATTTCCCCATAAGAAATAATGGGAAATGAATTAATCCGTTCCTGACTACCCCAAAAACCCCATATCAAACTAAATTTTTGTACCTAATTCATCTAAATAAACCTACAAAACTATGTTCAAGTTATTACTTACCTTGCTCTTGAATGCTGTAGGCGTATGGAAGATGGTGAGGAGGGGGGAGGAGAAGAGGAGTTACTGTTTGGAAGGGGAGTCCCTTTCCATTATCACATCAGGCAGTGAGGACTTCACTGGTATGCACACACTGGCACATTTTGCCTGCATACCACTAGGACTTGCTTGTCTTACTAAGAATTTCTCTAAAGACACTTGTTTTTCCCTACATTTTAACACTTGTCTGTAGTAAGACATCACATTATCATTTAAAAGGTCAATGCAACGGCCTGCTACAGCTTTATCTGGGTGAGTTTTTTCAACAAAACTTTGCAGTTCTTCCCATACTTCACACATTTTCTTAATCAAGGAGGGACATCCTCTACTGCCTCTACTCACAGCTATTTTCTTAGGTTGAACCTTATCAATGGCTTTCTTGAGACCCATGGTGAGATATATAATAACAAACTGTATAGTCAAATGACCAAAAATCCAACAAAACACTGAAAATCCAGGTGAAGAATTGATGTGGGATAGTCACTGGGCACAAGACAATGGTAAACTGAGGGGCGGAGGGGCGACGATCGCCGATCGACCACGCGCTAGGTCGGCCTGTACGCGTATCAACAAACTCGCGTCCCGAGGTAACCCTCGCGTTCCGAGACATAATTTTCGAGGAAATCCTGCTCGTCTTCCGAAAAACTCGCATACCGGGACACTCGCATTCCGAGGTACCACTGTATATATATATGTATGTATGTATGTATGTATGTATGTATATATATATATATATATATATATATATATATATATATATATATATATATATATATATATATATATATATATATATATATATATATAGGGGTACCACCTCTGGTGCAATTGCAGGGACCCACATCCTCGAAGAAGAAAACAAAGAGCATTCAGAGAAGATCTTGTGGATTCTCACCGACTACTTAATTCTTTTCCTCTCCTACCACCCCTATTATTTTTTTGTATGTTTTGTTTTATTTTATTGCAATGCTACAGTTTACAGAGAACACACACACACACACAAATATATAACAATTAAACAATCAGCATTCGAAGACCTCGTCCAGCTCCTCGGAGGTTGGGTGCGTACCCAGGATACAGCACGCATTTCCCCTCTGCACCGCGACACTGAGGCGCTGGAACAGGAAACTGGCTGCTCGTGGGTCTCTAGTTTTCCCAATGAGTTCCTCACCAACCTCCTTTAAAAACTTGAGTGCACATTTACCCCAGGCGCCCAGAGTCTCTGAGCCTATCGGCACGAACCTGTAACAACGTTCTAGGTCTCTGTACTTGTGGATTTTCTGGGTCTCCCTGAAGGTGGCTGCCCCACCTCCCTCCGCTGAGCTGTAACGTAAATAGGTATCAGCCAATGTAGATGCACAGGTGTAATCCCACACGACCTGTTTACCTTCCCTCCATGGCTGCTGGGTGACTCCATCTGGGCGTTTTTGGCTGTTGTCAGGTCTGCACAACTGGGGTTCCCTTTGTGCTGGACACCCAGCTGTAGCCAAACTTCTCTTGATGATGTCATTGACTGCCTCGTGTCTGGCAATCTTTCCCTGTGTCTTACGACAGATGAGACCATGGCTGCCGTATTGGTCTGCCCGTGCCTGGCCGCAAATACACCGGTGCTCGGTGGAGATAGGGGCGGCAAGGCGCAGAGCAACACCAATACTTAGGGCCCGATGATCCAGGCGGGTGCCCAAGGCGGAATTAGGGACTGCCAACAGGAAGTCCCCAGCATGGGGGGCTTGCACAGCTAGGAGACGCGCTCTGTCCTTCTGAGAAGCTACGTCCAGCAATGCTTTGGCGATGTTCTCCACTATGGGGCTATCCCATTTGGCCTGTTTACCGTCGTTTGGACAAGTTGGTCGGGTGTGTGAATTGGCGAGTGTGTCCCACCGACCAGCTCCTTCCACAAATTTGGGATCACGAATCCCAATGGAGTTCCTTAGGTATTCTGGTAGTATTTCCTTCACTAATTCACTTGTAGCACTGGTCGAGGATAAGAATGCCGGCAATGCTAACTGTGTCGCCTTGCGAATACCTATACCCCCGAGTCTAACTGGGAGCGTTGCTTGGTCCCACTGGTCATCTTGCAGGGAGAGGTTTAACACTTTCATAGTTATTGTCTTTAGGAGTGAATCGTATTCTGTTAATTTTGGGCTGTCAAAAGAAGGAGCACACCTGAGGAAATAGGTAAGTCTGGGCAAGGCCAGGCACCTTGTAAGAAGGTACAACGCATCATGAGCATCCAAAGCCCCTATTCGCGCCTCCATCCTCCTCAGGTCTTTAAGCTTTTCTTCGAGGACTACCTCAATGGCGTTCGAGCCCAGAGGTGCCCCTAGCAGCACACTGTCGGTGGGAGCGATCACTTGGGCTCCTGGCAATAAGATTTGTACTGCATTTATGATTGGTTGGTTGGACGAGATGATTTCACACTTTGATGGATTTAGTGTAAGGCCTAACTCCTCTCCCCTAGATTTCACTAGCTGAAGATCTCCTAGCAGGGATTCTGTGTCCCTGCCAGGGTGCCATCGTCCAGGAACCAGATGTTGAATTCGCTGGACAACCTACTTGTGACCTCCTTAGCTGCCATGCAGAAAAGAAAAGGGGCAAGTGGGTCTCCCTGCTGGACACCTTCTGCGGAAACAACTTCATGTTCCCCAAACAACAGTGTCGATTCCCTACTGTACCCTGCTGAAACGAAGGAAGTAGACAAGGAAAGCTGGTTCGAACTGCTTCCAGTACCACATCCCTTTTTACCTGGTTGAAGGCATTTTAAAGTCTAATTTAATTAATGCCTTATTTTCTGGGAGGTCCTTGATATAGGCTCGTGCTGCATGAGCTGCTGCTTCACAGCCATGGGGGACACCAAAACCTAGTTGATGGGGTCGAAGCATCGTTGCAGCGTCTATGCTGATTTTTCTGACAGCTGCCCTAGCAACAAGGCGCCGAAGTGTGTTGCCCACGGCAATGGGTCTGACTCCACCATTCTTCTTCTTAAGGGCACAAAGGGATGCTCCGAAGAAGAACGGTTTAATTGTATCTGGGATCAACCCGGAGAGACAGTCGTTGACAAACTTCGTGATCTCTGACAGCAGTGTCTCGGCAACTTCTCCGAGAACTGGGTTTGTCATCTCCTTGAGGTGCTGAGGTCTTACTCCAGTGTATCCCCTGCTGAGCCTGGTGGAAATGACATGATGGCTTTGTATACCTCTGATGCTTGGAGGAATAGAGGTCCCATGTCTGGGGCATTGTGTCCCGAGCAGTGGGTTTCCATGATACTCTGGGAGGGTGCTTCTCTCTCAGTGAGTCGGCAGTTGCTGTATCTCTACCCGCTCCACATGACTGATCCAGAAAGGAATACCCACCACATGACTGATCCAGAAAGGAATACCCACTCCACATGACTGATCAGGAACAAACATCTTCTGAACATGACAGATCCAGCACAAGGCACCATGTCAGCGCCATTAATAGACCGAAGGTGTCCTGTTAGCCAGTGTGGAGGGAACCACATTCAAAGTGCCCGCCAAAGGAGACATTCCATAGTGTAGGCAGGACTGTGCTCTGATTGGTGGATGGCGACTGGCACAGCCTCGCCGCGCAGGTCGAGAGGGAGGCCAGACTTGAACTGCATGTGACCCGCGAATATATATATACAATGAGGCCTCGACTTACGCTGCTAATCCGTTCCCAGAGACGATCGTAACTCGAAATATCGTAAGTCGAAGCGATTTTTCCCATAAGAAATAAAGGGAATTGAATTAATCCGTTCCCACCCTCCAAAATATTAACATACAAATACATTTATACTGAATGCAATTTTTTTTCTAACTACAATACAGTACCTAAGTTGATCTTACCTTTATGGAGGGCTCTTGATGGCGTATGGAAGATGGTGATGAGGGGGGAGGAGGAGAGTTGTTATTGTTTGGAAGGGGAGTCCCCTTCCATTATCACAATCAGGCGGTGAGGACCTTTCTGGTGTGCACTCCCTGGCACGTTTT
>WNGS01169313.1:7689-28659 GCA_020271785.1 Procambarus virginalis
TACACAGCACGACATGTCATGCAGACGACGCACCATAGCAATCACTAAGCTGGTATGGTAAGTCCCGTCAATAAAAGGTGACCTCGGGGTCTGGTAGCTGAGTGTGCAGCAATGGGCAGGGACATATAATCCTGTGGTTCCGGATTTTGATTCCTGACTTCGGGCAAAGCCAAAATGGGCAGAGTTTTCTTTCACCTACTTGAGCCCCTGTTTACCTAGTAGTAAAATTGGATATAGACAGCTGCTATGGGCTGCTTCCTGGGGTGTGCTGTGTGTGCGTGGGGGAAAAAAAATAAATAAAAAAATTAGTAGTAGTTAGTATCAGTTTGAGAGGCAGGTCCAAAAGAATTAGAGGCTCAACCCCCCCGCAAGCCAACTAGGTGAATGCACAGTCAGTAGACGACGCCACCCCCTCTCTCCCCTCCCTGCCTTCTTCAGCATTACTCCTTCCACCATAGAAGCACAGTGCCAAATTATCACCCAACAAATCATACTTATTTATCAATCCTGTGTCATTTTTTATCAGTCCAGGGGGTCTTCCTCTTATATTATCAATCACTAAATAATAGCAGGCCTCATATAATATGTTACCATTTTTTAAGGCGATGCTGTGTTCACAAGCTGACGGACAGCAGTGCTGTGTTAGTGCATGTTTACATGCGCCAGCCTTGGGTTGCTCATTCAGTACGAGGCTCTCACACCTGGAATATATTACCCACCATTTATTTTCAAGGTGTCGTCTGTTTACTATCCGGCCATGCTGGACCTATAAGCTGCCCCTATACCCTCGCGGGGGCATTTTAAAATCGTGCGCTAGACCCTCAATCATATATGTACGATGTAGCGCCGATTTTATGACAGGTTTACTCCCATCGTATATGTATGTATTGCGTGGTTTTAGGGTTAAATTGAGCGTGCGGACGCTGCCACTGAAACAGCTATCCGCACTTGTCCCAGCTCCCGTAAAAGTATTCCTATTCCTACTTTTACTCAGTCATTCCCCCATCCTTGTCCATTTACAAGGTTGTTGGTCTTCTGTTACTGGTAACAAACTGCATGCTCATAAGAGTAGTGTGTCCCCATGGCCTTCCTACCACTGTAATCGGCAGTGGGGAAACGGCTCTGGCGAGGAGTTGCGTATTGGCCATACACACTTAACTCATGGGCAGTTAATGGAGCACTGTCCTGCTCCTTATGTCCAGACTGCATTGTCCTCTTACTGTTGTGTATATCCTTGTTGAATGTCCTGACTGCCAGGGCGAACATTTGTCTTGCTCCCGACCATCCCTCGCGATCACTTGTGTCTCGATAGAATTCTTTGTGAATCGGATACCTTTGATATCGTTCGCCTTATATGTTTCTGTTCTCATATTGGCATTCTTAACAATATTTAGCGCCCTCTGATTATTCCACACATTTGATGGTGCTATATAGCCTCCTGGCTTGGTGCCTTCTTATGACAATTACTTACCTATTTCTTTGTGTGTGTGCGTGATATCCAAACCCCTGTAAATATAAACTGATATCAACAAGAGCGTGGCTGATTTGAAAGAGCAATTGACAACATGCCCATGCACTCAGCTCCAGGTCCAGATTCATGGAATTCAATATTATAAAGAAATGCAAGGTGCCAGTAGTGCAGTCACTCAGTATAATGTGGAGGAAGAGCTTGAACACAGAGGAGATACCAGATGTGCTTAAATCAGCAGACATACCCCCTCTACACAAGGGAGGGAGCAAAGCATTGGCAAAGAATTATAGACCAGTTGCACTAATTGTCCCAAATAGTAAAAGTATTTGAGATAGTGATAAAGAGTCAGGTCACCAGTTTCATGGAGACCTATGACCTCCCTAATCCAGGCCAACATGGATTTAGAGCAGGAAGATCGTGCCTCTCACAGCTACTTGACCATAACAACAAAGTTATTGAGGCATTAGGAGAAAAATAGAATGCAGATATGGTATAAACGAACTTCACAAAGGTATTCGATAAATGTGTCCATGGAGTGATAGCACACAAAATGAGGTCATTGGGAATAGCCAGTAAAGTAGGGTGCTGGATACTCAGTTTTCTGTCGAACAGAACACAGAGTAACAGTCAACCATATAAAATTGTGTCCAAGTGCAGTTAAAAGCTCTGTACCTTAGGGTACGTTCCTTGCATCACTGCTTTTCCTCATTCTCATATCAGATACAGACAAAAATACAAGTCACAGCTTCATATTATCCTTTGCCGATGACACAAAAATCAGCATCAAAATTTCCCCTGCTGAAGACACTGAAAAAACTACAAGCAGATATTAATTAAGTTTTTGACTGGACAACAGAAATACCATGATGTTTAACAGTGATAAATTCCAGGTACTCAGGTACGGTAAAAATGAGGACCTTAAACATAATACAGGGTACAAAACACAATCAAATCTGTCCGTAGTAGGAAAGCAGCTTGTAAAGGATTTGGGAATAATGATGTCTGACGACCTAATGTTTAGGGAGCATAACCAAGCAATTATTCCTAATTATTATAATAAGCTAATTATTAATTAGCTATTATAAAAAATGATGGGATGGATTACGAGAATGCTCATATCTAGGGATCCCATCACAATGGTACCTATAACTTGTACTATTCAAATCACTTGTACTGTCCCATCTTGAGTACTGCTCAGTACTCACTTTTCCCTTCAGAGTAGGAGAGATTGCTGAAGTAGAGGGCGTATAGAGAACATATACGGAATACTTAGGCGCAATAAAGCACCTAATTTATTGGGATCGTCTCGGAGATCTCCAAATATACTCACTAGAAAGGAGACGAGAGAGATATCAAATAATGTACACATGGAAAATACTGGAGGGCCAGGTCCCAAATCTACACAGTAAAATAACAAGATTCTGGCGTGAACGATACAGAAAAAAGTGCAGAATAGAGCCAGTGAAGAGCCAGGGGTGCCATAGGCACAATCAGAGAATACTGTAAAAACATCAGAGGTCCACGGTTATTCAACATCCTCTCTGCAAGTATAAGAAATATTGCTGGAACAACTGTGGACATCTTCAAGAGAAAACTAGATAGTTTTCTTCAAGAAGTGCCAGAACAACTGGGCTGTGATGGATGTGTGGGCCTGCAGGCCACTCCAAGCAACAGCTTGTTAAACCAAGCTCTCAAAAGTCAAGCCTGGCCTCAGGCCGGGCTTGGGGAGTAGAACTCCCAGAACCCCATCAAGCAAGTATTGTATGATTCCAATATCTGGATACACCAGTTGTATTCCCATTGTATGTTTCCATTGTCTGGATACACCAGATGTATTCCCATTTTATGATTCCATTGGTTTCATTTTGTGCTTTGTGATTCATATTGTCTACCTGTAATGAGTTATGTGGAAGTGTCTGCATAGCATATGGTCAGTGACTTGGTATGTGTGGTGTCGTGGCATTATATTTCCATCCATTGGTGATCGTCAGTTGTCAGTAGCTGATTGTTGCTTGCTTATTGGTCAGTGACTTGGTATGTTTGGTATCGTGGCATTATATTTCTGTCTATTGCTGATCGTCTGTTGCCTGAAGCTGATCACTGCTTGCTTGTTGGTCAGTGACTAGGTATGTTTGGTGTCGTGGCATTATATTTCCATCCATTGCAGATCGTTAATTGTCAGTAGCTGATTGTTTCTTACTTATTGATAGTGAGAGCAGTTTGGTCATGGGAAATGTGCAGACATATGTGTACCAGCTATCAGTGTTAAGGTAGTGTACCAGCTATCAGTGCTGAGGTAATGTACCAGCTATCAATGCTGAGGTAATGTACCAGATATCAGTGTTAAGGTAGTGTACCAGCAATCTGTGTTGAGGTAGTGTACCAGCAATCAGTGCTGAGGTAGTGTACCAGCTATCAGTGCCAAGGTAGTGTACCAGCTATCAGTGCTGAGGTAGTGTACCAGCTATGAGTGCTGAGGTAGTGTACCATCTATCAGTGCTGAGGTAGTGTACCAGCTATCAGTGCTGAGGTAGTGTACCAGCTATCAGTGCTGAGGTAGTGTACCAGCTATCAGTGCTGGTTGATACCTGGTTGATGGGGTTCTGGGAGTTCTTCTACGCCCCAAGCCCGGCCCGAGGCCAGGCTCGACTTGTGAGAGTTTGGTCCACTAGGCTGTTGCTTGGAGCAGCCTCAGGCCCACATACCCACCACAGCTCAGCTGGTCCGGAACTTCTCTTAGAAAACAGTCCAGTTTTCTCTTGAAGATGTCCACGGTTGTTCCGGCAATATTTCTTATAGTCGCTGGGAGGACGTTGAACAACCGCGGACCTCTGATGTTTATACAGTGCTCTCTGATTGTACCTATGGCACCTCTGCCCTTCACTGGATCAATCTTGCATTTTCTTCCATATCGTTCACTCCAGTACGTTGTTATTTTACTGTGCAGATTTGGGACCTGGCCCTCCAGTATTTTCCATGTGTATATTATTTGGTATCTCTCTCGTCTCCTTTCTAGAGAGTACATTTGGAGAGCTTTGAGACGATCCCAATAATTTAGGTGCTTTATCTCGTCTATGTGTGCCATATATGTTCTCTGTATTCCCTCTATTTCAGCAATCTCTCCTGCTCTGAAGGGGGAAGTGAGTACTGAGCAGTACTCGAGACGGGACAGCACAAGTGACTTGAAGAGTACAACCATTGTGATGGGATCCCTAGATTTGAAAGTTCTCGTAATCCATCCGATCATTTTTCTGGCTGGCGCAATATTTGCTTGGTTATGCTCCCTAAACGTTAGATCGTCTGACATCATTATTCCCAAATCCTTGACATGCTGTTTTTCTACTATGGGAAGATTCCATTGTGTTTTGTACCCTGTATTATGTTTCAGATCCTCATTTTTGCCGTACCTGAGTACCTGAAATTTATCACTGTTAAACATCATGTTATTTTCTGCTGCCCAATCGAAAACTTTGTTGACAACTGCTTGTAGTCTTTCAATGTCTTCAGCAGAGGTAATTTTCATGCTGATTTTTGTGTCATCTGCAAAGGACGACACGAAGCTGTGACGTGTATTTTTGTCTATATCAGATATGAGAATAAGGAACAGTAGCGGTGCAAGGACTGTACCTTGAGGTACAGAGCTTTTAACATCGCTTGGACTCGATTTTATCTGATTGACTGTTACTCTTTGTGTTCTGTTCGACAGGAAATTGAGTATCCAGCGTCCTACTTTTCCAGTTATTCCCATTGACCTCATTTTGTGAGCTATCACCCTATGGTCACATTTGTCGAATGCCTTTGCAAAGTCTGTGTATACAACATCTGCATTTTGCTTTTCTTCTAGGGCTTCTGTGATTTTGTCATAGTGGTTGAGTAACTGTGACAGACAGGATCTTCCTGCTCTAAATCCATGTTGTCCTGGGTTGTGCAATTCATTGTTTTCCATAAAACTAGAAATTTGATTTCTAATCACTCTTTCAAACACTTTTATTATGTGTGATGTTAGTGCAACTGGCCTATAATTTTTTGCCAAGGCTTTACTCCCCCCCCTTGTGCAACAGAGCTATATCTGCAGATTTAAGTGCTGCTGGTATCCCCCCTGTATCTAGGCTCTTTCTCCATATTATGCTGAGCGCTCGCGCTACTGGTACTTTACATTTCTTTATGAATATTGAATTCCATGAGTCAGGCCCAGTAGCTGAGTGCATAGGCATATTGTCAATTTCTCTTTCAAAGTCTTCCGAGTTTGTGGTAATATCCGTTATATTATATGCAGCTTGAATGTCATTCATAAAGAAGCTGTCTGGGTCATCAACTTTCATGTTGTTTATTGGTGTGCTAAACATAGCCTCATACTGGCTTCTTAGAATTTCACTAATCTCTTTGTCGTCCTCTGTGTACGTACCTTCATTTGTAATTAACGGTCCAGTACTTGTCGAGGTTTTGGATTTTGATTTTGCGTATGTGAAAAATTATTTAGGATTTTTCCTTATCTCTTGTATAGCTTTCTGTTCCAAAATTCATTTCCTCAGACTCATATGATCGCTGAGGTAGTGTACCAGCTATCAGTGCTGAGGTAGTGTACCAGCTATCAGTGCTGAGGTAGTGTATCAGCTATCAGTGCTGAGGTAGTGTACCAGCTATCAGTGCTGAGGTAGTGTACCAGCTATCAGTGCTGAGGTAGTGTACCAGCTATCAGTGCTGAGGTAGTGTACCAGCTATCAGTGCTGAGGTAGTGTACCAGCTATCAGTGCTAAGGTAGTGTACCAGCTATCAGTGCTGAGGTAATGTATCAGCTATCACTGCTTAGGTATATTATGATGTTGATGTTTGGCGTCCTTCCTTATGGACAACCCAACCCAAAACCCGGAAAGTGCGTATTTTGACCAGGAGATCACCCTGGGCGCTTCTGGCACTTGGAGAGGGGCTCAACATCACACGTTTAGGGGATGCGGCTCCCATACTGACCTCGTTGTCACGTGCACACACCCACTCGAGCCGCCGTGACTCCCCACTCTCTCCTTATTTGGTATGACCTCAATCATCTGTCTCTTATTATTATTCTGTTCTACTCTGTCCACAGCTGTGGTTCTTTCTCACTCTCTCTTTTCTACTTTCTGGGAAGCCTCACAAGGACAAGGGCAAACACCGGCAAATTTGGATTCATTTACTGGACAAGGCTCATGCACAATATATACACATGTATAATTATATGACTCCAATGCTCTATACTATTGTGGTCAGGTTGCACTCCAATACCATCAGCACTCTGTCATCTGCTTATCAAGTGGTAACCTAACTCCTGACACATCACTTATACCACCAACCACACCAAGTAGGTCAAGTCTCATAAGACAATAGTGCACTATCAACAAGAGAATATATATACAGTGGCACTTCGACTTACAATTGCCCCTACTTACGATAAATTCGAGTTACGATGTAAATTTCATTGAAAAATGCGACTCGACATCCGATAGTGTCATCGACTTACTATATTTGTTGGTACACGTTCGGGTCGACTGAGCACGTGGTTCCCGGTCACGCGGCCGACCTGCCTCAGTTTACTATAGCTGTCCGCTTAGTGACGATCGCACCTATAAGAAATTCCGCTTTTGTTGTGATTTTTTGCATTTTGAACATTAAAGTAATTATTATATATCACGTCATGAGTCCCAGGAAAGTCAGTGGTAAGGCTCAACATATGAAAACCCATGTAAGGATGACCATAGAGCAGAAACAAGAGTACAGAATGTCTCTTCCTCAACATTTAAGAAAATGTGTGCAGCATGGGAAGAATTGCAAACCTTTGCTGAAACAACTCACCCAAATCAAGCTGCAGTAGGTCGTTGCCTTAACCTATTCAATGACACTCTGATGCATTATTACAGACAAATGTTAAAATGAACGGAAAAACAAATGTCTCTTGACAAATTTGTTGTGAGACAAACAAGCACTGAACCACAACCAGGTTCTAGTGTTATTCAGGCAAAACGTAGGAGAGAGAGTACCCCAGAGAAAATATCACTGCCCGATGTGATAATGGAAGGGGACTCCCCTTCCAAACAGTAACAACTCTCCTCCTCCCCCTCATCACCATCTTCCATATGCCATCAAGAGCCCTCCATAAAGGTAAGAGAAACTTAGGTACTGTATTGTAGTTAGAAAAAAAAACATTGTATTCAGTATAAAATATATTTGTATGTTAATAATTTGGAGGGTGGGGAACAGATTAATTCAATTCCCTTTATTTCTTTTGGGAAAAATCGCTTCGACTTACGATCCATCTCTGGGAATGGATTAGCACCGTAAGTCGAGGCCCCATTGTATATAAATACATACAAGGAAAACCAGCCTATGACTGCAATAACATAAATATTCCTTGATAAACAACAATGAGGTAGTGTACCAGCTATCAGTGCTGAGGTAGTGTACCAGCTATCAGTGCTGAGGTAGTGTACCAGCTATCAGTGCTGAGATAGTGTACCAGCTATTAGTGCTGAGATAGTGTACCAGCTATCAGTGCTGAGGTATCATATTATTTATTTGTATTTACTCCTGTACAATGAAGTGGTTATTATTACTATGTTTGATTATATTTATATTATCAAAACGTCTATATATGTTTGTATATTGTATGTAAATATGCAAAAGTGTATTTAATATATTTAGCAAAAAAAAAATCAATATGAAGTTCTTGTTATCTGGAGTGAAATAGTACAGATTGAGCAGTTTACACTCAACACTGATTCATAATTTATTTCATTAACTAGCAGTACCTGGCCATGCGTTGCTGTGGTTCAGCAATGCATGTGCATTGCTAAGCAACAGCAACCCTCCCCCTGTCTCCCAGTCCTCCTCACCATTCCTCCCTCCCCCGTCCACTCGTCCCCCCAACCGTTCCTCACTCCCTCGTTCCCTTGTCCTCCCAACCATTCACCACTCCCCTGTCCCCTCGTCCTCCCAACCATTCACCACTCCCCTGTCCCTCGTCCTCCCAACCATTTTCTCCCTCCCCCATCCCGATGTCCTCCCCGCCATCCACCACTCCCCCGTCCCCACTACCCCATCCCCTCGTCCTCTTAACCATTTCCTTCCTCCCACATCCCTGTGTCCTCCCCACCATCCACCACTCCACCGTCCGCTCGTCCTCCTAACCATTCCCCACTTCCCTGTCCCCTTGTCCTCCCTCATCAGTCTCCATTTCCCTATCCCCTTGTCCCCACCATCCCCAACTTCCCTGTCCCCCCGCCCTCCCAACCATTACCCCCTCCCCTGTCCCTTGGTCCTCCCCACCATCCCTCCCTCGTTCGATGCATTCCCAAATGATCTGATGTTCCCATCAGAAAATTGGAAACATCAAATGATCTGATGTTCCCATCACTGAAATATAAGAAAAACAATTCAAAAACGAAATGAAAAACAATTAAAAAATAAAAATATAAACTATACTCATGAAATGAACGGTATGGTAAACAACATAGCTCAGTTCCAATGCAATGTCACACAAAATAAATTAATAAAAATGAAAATAAATCAAAATGAATGAAAATTAACTTTGTTTATGCAATCAAAAACATTGAAATGGAATCGTACCATATTTAGTATAGCGTGTGTGGCTCTTACGTGTAACAGATGGTGCTGTTTCTTAAAAAAAAAAAATATGTTTTACCTGTCACAGGTGTGGCATTAATACTTATACTTACGAAATAAACGGTACGGTAAACAACACAGCTCAATTCCAACACAATGTCACACAAAATAATTCCATAAAAATTAAAATAAATTGAAATCTATGAAAATTAAATTTATCAATACAATTGGAAATATTGAAATAGAATTGTAACATATTTAGTTTAGCATGTGTGTTGCTATTACGTGCAACTGATGGTGCTGTTTTTGAAAAAAAAAAAATGTTTTTACCTGTCACAGGTGTGGCATCTATATAGTAGGTATATAAAAACATGCGCATATTCGAATGGAATGTTGCGTCAGAATTTCAAAGCAATTAGTGGAAGAACTTTGGGAGATTTTGGCGTGTGTTGCTCTTACGTGCAACAGATGGCACTTTAAAAAAAAAAACATGTTTTCCTGTCACAGGTGAGGCATGTATATACAGTAATAGGTATATAAAAACACACGCCTATTTGAATGCAACGTCATGTCAAAATTTCAAAGCAATCGGTAAAGAGGTTTCGAAGATTTCTCTCACATGAAAAGCACGTGAAAAACAGTTTTTCAAAAAAGGCATGTTTTTTTTCTGTCACAGACGTGACATCAATATAATATGTATATAAAAACCTGCTCGGATGCGAATGGAACGTTAGGTGAAAATTTCAAAGCAATTGGTGAAGAACTTATGGAGATTAACGATTTTGAACAAACGAACATTTCCATTTTTATTTATATAGATGTGTACTGTTATATAGTTTAGTATATAGTATAGCCTTATTTTACCTATATATTCATTGCCAAAGAAAGTCTGCAGTCCTGTAAATAAAAATGGCCTATTATGAGAAAACTTTTATTAAACACCAAAGAATGTGTATTTGATATTTGTTGTCCTAAAGACCTGAATATTTCTCAATTGTTTCTTTTTCAGTTCCTACTATCATCAGAAGACTGACACCTGCACTACCACCACCCATTACACTGAGAACTTGTGTGTGTCAACAATGCTGTGTACATGATAGTGTGAGCAGTGTCATGAGGCACAACACTGTCAGATAGACTGCATATACATCATAGCGTGAGCAGTGTCATGAAGCACAACACTGTCAGATAGACTGCATATACATCATAGCGTGAGCAGTGTCATGAAGCATAACACTATCAGACTGCATATATATCATAGTGTGAGCAGTGTCATGAGGCACAACACTGTCAGATTGAGTGCATATATATCATTGTGTGAGCAGTGTCATGAAGCACAACACTGTCAGATAGACTGCATATACATCATTGTGTGAGCAGTGTCATGAAGCATGACACGGTCAGATATACTGCATAAGCATTCATGTCTCTATGTATGTATGGGTGAGTACTTGTATTTATTAACACCTCATGCACTATGGCACCATGGTAACAAAGCAAATGTGTATTAAAAGACAAGTTTGGTTTATCATTGATTTTAAAATCTTGGGAGTTATAATAATATATTATGTATGTGATATTTAGGTTTTTAATATTTATATTTGGTGAGATAATATTTTAAGGTTATTAAAATAATTATTTTTCATGTCTATATATTTAATATAAATGATTTACAGAACATTGCACATTTGTTCTCCTATATGAACTATTATAAGTGTTGAGAGAGCATTCTAAAAAGATATCTATATATTTTATAGTAAATATGGATTCTTATCTTGGGCAGGTAAGATAATATATTAATGTTCATAATGCTCAGATCCTATTTATGCAGTTACTTAAAGGTACAGAGGATTAAAAAAATGTACAGGTTATCTTGAGGTTATCTTGAGATGATTTTGGGGCTTTTAGTGTCCCCGCGGCCCGGTCCTCGACCAGGCCTCCACCCCCAGGAAGCAGCCCGTGACAGCTGACTAACACCCAGGTACCTATTTTACTGCTAGGTAACAGGGGCATAGGGTGAAAGAAATTCTGCCCATTGTTTCTCGCCGGCGCCTGGGATCGAACCCAGGACCACAGGATCACAAGTCCTGCGTGATGTCCGCTCAGCCGACCGGCACCCTCAAGGAACATTGGACTGTTACATTCCTGTAAAAATCACATACACATTTACACAAGTTACTAACCACATTAGGGTTCATTGTTCTTGACCCTTGTTCTGTAGTTATATTTGTAATAAGGTATCTCTCAGTTCTCTGGTTATATATACAATAAGACAATCAGTTCTGTGGTTATATTTAGGAAAGTATATCCCTCAGTTCTGTGGTTATATTTATGATAATACATCCGTCAGTTCTGTGGATATATTTATGATAGTATATCCCTCAGTTCTGTGGTTATATTTATAATAATAGATCCTTTAGTTCTGTGGATTATTTATAATAAGGCTTACCTTATTTATGTGGTAATATTTAAAATAAAACATCTCAGTGTAGCAAAAAAAAAATATATATATATATATATATATATATATATATATATATATATATATATATATATATATATATATATACATATATATATATATATATATATATATATATATATATATATATATATATATATATATATATATATATATATATATATCTATATATATATATATATATATATATATATATATATATATATATATATATATATATTCTATAGAAGTGATGTAATGACATTGTAAAATCTTGAACAAACTTGACAAACTTGCCACAGTGCTTGTTTTACATATTTACAAAGTTTTACCTGCACTAAATCTCCTGCTGGCAACTACATGTGGAGGAATACATATGTACTGTATGTATGTTTTTACACTTGATAACTCACAGCACATATTGTATAGTATATATTAAGTCTAGCATATTTTAAAATATAATAAGCACAATATTTTACTATTTATGAATCAACAATACCATCAATTTACATACCGAATTTTCCATTCTCATATGTCTTGACAATTCATTTGCTTTATATATCTACCAAATTGGATTTTTTCCTGTTGCTTATTTGATATTCTGGACTATCTGTTGACAACAGAGGTACCACTATAATCTGGTTGCAATGTTGTAACTTGTGTTACAATATTTGACATTTCGAGCTATATGTTAAGAACAGAGGTACCAATATAACCTGGTTGCAATGTTGTAACTTGTGTTACAATATTTGACTTTCCGAGCTATCTGTTGACAACAGAAGTACCAATATAACCCGATTGTCTCTGCTGGCTACAGTGTTGTAACTTGTGTTATTTACACATCCCAAAATCCAAGTGTTTGTGATCTTTTAACATTTCCTTTAATAATATACAAAAACTGCATTTTAAAAAAACATATCATGAATATGTGTTACTTAGAATTTTCTGTTATATTTATAAAGCATACAAGAATTTATTCATAATAATAATAATAATAATAATAATAATAATAATAATAATAATAATAATATTGTCTACAAGACTTCAGTAATCAGATGTAGTAAATTTCATTAGATAATAATACTTAGGTTTTTGGATCAACTAACTTTAAAGATTTATAAAGTCAAGTAAACTGTACAAGTGTTTCTTCAAAATAAAAATATAATCAGTGTTGAATGTTCAAAAATATTATAGTAAAAGTCTCATATAATAGCCTACAAAAAATGTACAAAGAAAAAATTTGTGTTAAATATTCATTGTCTAAAACTATGTTCAGAAATACTGCAAAGCTAAATATGAATGCCCATTCAGGAGAGAAACTGTATCACTGTTCAGAGTGTCTAAAAGACTTCTCAAAAATATCAGCTCTAAAATCACACATGAGGATTCATACAGGAGAGAAACAATATTACTGTTCAGAGTGTCTAAAAGATTTTTCACAAAAATCAAATCTAATACGTCACATGAGGATTCATACAGGAGAGAAACCATATCGCTGTTCAGAGTGTCTAAAAGATTTTTCAACAAAATCAAATCTAATTTGTCACATGAAGATTCATACAGGAGAGAAACCATATCATTGCTCAGTGTGTCTAAAAGATTTTTCACGAAAATCACATCTAATATGTCACATGAAAATTCATACAAGAGAGAAACCATATCACTGTTCAGAGTGTCTAAAAGATTTTTCAACAAAATCAGATCTAATATATCACATGAAGTTTCATACAGGAGAGAAACTGTATCACTGTTCAGAGTGTCTAAAAGATTTTTCACAAAAATCAAATCTAGTACGTCACATGAGGATTCATACAGGAGAGACACCATATCACTGTTCAGAGTGTCTAAAAGATTTTTCAACAAAATCAAATCTAATTTGTCACATGAAGATTCATACAGGAGAGAAACCATATCATTGCTCAGTGTGTCTAAAAGATTTTTCACGAAAATCACATCTAATATGTCACATGAAAATTCATACAAGAGAGAAACCATATTACTGTTCAGAGTGTCTAAAAGATTTTTCAACAAAATCAGATCTAATATATCACATGAAGTTTCATACAGGAGAGAAACTGTATCACTGTTCAGAGTGTCTAAAAGATTTTTCACAAAAATCAAATCTAGTACGTCACATGAGGATTCATACAGGAGAGACACCATATCACTGTTCAGAGTGTCTAAAAGATTTTTCAACAAAATCAAATCTAATGTGTCACATGAAGATTCATACAGGAGAGAAACCATATCATTGCTCAGTGTGTCTAAAAAAATTTTCACGAAAATCACATCTAAAATGTCACATGAGGATTCATACAGGAGAGAAACCATATCACTGTTCAGAGTGTCTAAAAGATTTTCAACAAAATCAGATCTAATATATCACATGAAGTTTGATACAGGAGAGAAACCGTATCACTGTTCAGAGTGTCTAGAAGATTTATCAAAAATATCAACTCTAAAATCACACAAGAGGATTCATACAAGAGAGAAACAATATCACTGTTCAGAGTGTCTAAAAGATTTTTCACAAAAATCAAATCTAATACGTCACATGAGGATTCATACGGGAGAGAAACCATATCACTGTTCAGAGTGTCTAAAAGATTTTCAGAAAAATCAAATCTAAGAATACACATGAGGATTCATACAGGAGAGAAACCATATCACTGTGCAGTGTGTTTAAAAGATTTTTCACAAAAATTCAATCTAAAAAAACACTCAAGGATTCATACTGGAGAGAAACTATATCACTGTTGAGTGTAATTACCTAAGTGTAGTTACTGGATGAGAGCTACGCTCGTGGTGTGTCTCATTCTGTAACTACACCTAGGTAATTACAAGTGACAAGTGTGTCCATGGGTAAAAGTCTGGATGTAAATTAAGTTTAGTAAAGATGCATGAAGCTTTATGTAGAAAAAAAATAGCATTGCCTTTAGTGACTACACAACTTAAATGTAGTTATTCTTAGTAGTTGACAAAGTACAGTACAGAAGTAACAGAACCCATTCAGTGACAAAAGGTTTTAGAGTAGAGATATTTCCTTCCATCCTAGATAGACCGAGTTTTGGGATGATTTTTGTTGCTATGTGGAACTTTGTCCAAAGCAGATATGTCCTTCTTAAAGCTTAGGTCTTCATTCCTGGATACAACTCTCCAAATGATGGTTCATCAGAGACAATGTACAGTTGAATAACTACAGTAGAACCTCAGGTTTCAAATTTTTTAGTTCTTGAGCTCAGTTTCTTCTAAATGTTTCGACTCTGTGATCGAAGTTTACCTCGGTGCTCGAGTTTGTCGATAAACATATGAGCCAACCGAGCACATGACACATGTTCAGTTTACCAGTGCCTCCCAACTAATGACGACCGCACTTGAATTCTTTGTGAAGAATTAAATTGTTTTTGTGCTTTTTTGGTTTGTGAACATAAAAGTAATTATTATATATCATGCCATGGGTTCCAAGAAAGTCAGTGGTAAAGTTCAACCTAATAAAATAGTTGTGAGGATGATGATACAGGAAAAACAAGAGTTCATTCATAGTGAGACAATGTAATGTCTCACTACAGTCAAGTGTTAAAACATATGGAAAAACAAGTGCCTATAGATAGATTCTTAATAAGACAAGCAAGCAGTGAGCCACAACCAGGTCCTAGTGGTATGCATGCAAAATTTGAGAGAGAGAGTACCCCAGAAATGTTATCTCTGCTGTTATAATGGAAGGGGACTCCCTTTCCAAACACTAACACCTCTTCTTCTACCCTCTTCCTGTCTTCCATACACCAACAAGAGTCCTCAATATAGGTAAGGTACCTATGAGTATTATTCTCTACAAAATGTAATTTTAGTTAATATTTTTGTTGATGTGGAACTAATTAATTAAATTTACATTATTTCTAATGCGAAAATTCATTTCGGTTTCGAATCGTCTTTGGGAACAGATTAAATTAAAAAACTGAGGTACCATTGTACTTTCTTTTCCTTAAAAGTCAAAGGATCATTTGACTTTTCCTAGGATTTGGGATTTTCTTAGGGCCACTTGTGACACTCCCAAAGAAAATGTGTGTTATAATCCCCCAAGAAAGAAAATGTGTATTATACTCCCCCCAAAATATGTCTATTATACTCTCCCCAAGAATGTGTATTATACAGGAAACCAGTATAATACAGAGAACCTGTATAATACAGGGAACCTGTATAATAAAGGAAACCTGTAGTGTGTCTAAAAGAACTGGTATTATACAGGAAACCTGTATAATATACTCCCCTCTAAGCAGAATGTGTATATACAGGGAACATTTATGTTAACTGAGCAGAATGTGTATTTTACAGGGAACATTTATGTTAACTTGAGCAGAATGTGTATTATACAGGAAACATTTACATTAGCCTGACCAGAATGTGTATTATATATGGAGCATTNGTTGGCTACAATTTCTGGTGGCAGATCCTTTTGAATGAAATATTTGCACATCGCTGGAACATTGGTTATAGATTGTCTCTAACTTCACGTATCTTTTCGCACTCCATCACATAGTGACGGAGGGTGTGCGAATATTTTGTTGACCCAGTTTTACATTTGGTCAGGTCTCCATCGACAGATGATGAGAATTCCCGGAGATACTTTGGGATGCTGGTCGGCAGACGTTCCATCTTCTTGTGCCACCTGAGTTCGGTGGTCGCGCCCGAGATCTTCTTGCGGCTCCGCCTTTTCCTGGGCTTGGAGGGGCCTTGTCGGGGCTGCTTCCGTCTGCCTCGTGGTCTCGCCTCCAGCTGGTGGTCGGTGTCCCACCTGCGTGTTTCTCTTGGCGGCAGTATGGGGTGTTTTGGCGGTCCTTCCTTTTCCTGTCCCTTCTTAGGTGGTTCCTCTTGTAAGCGTCGGCTTGGTTTTTGGTGGGGGTTGGGGGCCGTCGTCGTGCCACATACTGTCGCCTCTCTTTTGTGCGGCGCTGGCGGGGCTGCTTTGGCTTGCTTTCGGTCTTGGTGTTGCTTCTACACCGTTAGTACGCTGTCTTGTGCGTCGTTTCCCCTCCGGCCTGTTCGTGCGCCGCTTGCACCATCCTGGTCTCCGCTGTTGTGTGCCATGGCGTCTGTGTCCGGAGCGCGTTTTTGCGTTGATCCGGTTCTGTTCTTCCCGGTTCGCCTGTGATGGTGTCCCGGGTTGTCAGCCGTGTTCTTGCGGCTCGGCTGCCTGTGTTCTTCACTCCTGCCCGTGATGTTCGTGGCTTTGCTGCTCTCGCTGCCGCCTGGATGACGTGTTCGAGCAGTCTTTCGGGCATGGATCTTTGGTGTTCGTTCGGGGGCCTTGCTGCTCGTTGTTCTTGTGTTGTTCCCAGGACTTTCCGGGGCTGTGGCGCCTTGGGTTGGCGTTGCTGCCGGTTGTCTCGCTTCCAGGGGAGGGGTGCGTGGTGTCCGCCTCCCGGTTCCGTCCCTTTTGATCTTCCTCTGTGGGTAGTTAGCTCCGGGGAGCCGACGGGGCTCCCCCCAGAAAACCAGCGTTGAATGTAATGAAACGCCATTTTCTGGGTGAGTCCCGGAGGCTCCCCGGCAACCCTCCCTCCCTCCGGTCGGCGTTTTTTTTTCGCGTGTCTTGACATCCAGCCTCAGAACTGATGGGTGGATAGCCGGCGTGGGAGGTCTGGGGCTCCCCCTTCCCCCTCCCGGGGAGGGGGGAGCTGCGCAGACAGCGGCGCGGTGACGTGTGACGTCATACTAGTTTGCTTGTTTTTCTGTTGGGGAGTTCTATCCACTAGTTTGGCTTTTGGTAGCAATTTTAACCAGAATAGGGGTTTGTTTTGGGGCGCTTACCTTTCTGGGTGCCTGTCCCGGTCGATGGCAGACATAGAATGCTTTCAATCACACGGGGGCTTCTATAGGCCATTGCTCCCCTTGCCTCTCTGAGGGGGCCCGGTTCTGGCCGTGGTCCCTGGTAGGCCTAAGAACTCCATACACATGACTGATGCCAAAGTCTGACATTAGCATATCAGCCTGGGATAGCTCCGGGGAGCCTCCGGGACTCACCCAGAAAATGGCGTTTCATTACATTCAACGCTGGTTTTTTGAGGGTGAAGAATTTAGTCGAATGTATCCCGTCGAGAATGGAAAGATAAAAAGTCATGATCAGTGCACAAAGAAGATGGAGAATCATAATTTGATTTTTTCGATATCACACCAAGGTATGTCATTTCCAGAGTCCTCTGGCTGAGCTAGGAGTTCAGATCCCAACATAAATAATAGTTTCTCTTGTACAGAAAAATCTGCTCTATCCAATGGTGTCATTCAAAACCAAATTGGGAATGAAGCATATTGAGATATTTTGCCTTGAAAGTTGGCTAAGTTTGCACCAAAATTTTTTTTGGCCAACTTTCAAGTGGGCCACCTCTGGACATATGGATACAACAGATTTGCTATTGCATCACTGCATAACATTGTGCTTGTTATACATAATTGCAAAAGATCGTGGCATTTAGACATTCTACTGATGAGTAAGTGGTCTCCAAATTGGGGTCCAAATTTCTTGTAACAAAAATTTGGCAGTGATTTTAGCATGGATGGATAGCTGAATGGCCACCCATACTGCTTTTTTTATTACACTACATTATTCTACACCAAAAGTTGTCCTGGTATGTCAAATTTCACACTCCTTACAGGCAATAAAAGTGATTTAACAAAAGGTCAAAGTTGGTAATTTTTGTGGTATTTACGCATTAACGGGACGAGAGCCCATTGAATATGGGCCTGTTATTTAACCCTTAAGCTGCTAAGGGCTCCTGAGGAGATTTACACCCCTGTGTGCAAGAAAAAAAAATTCTAAAATATTATTTCGTCTTCTAAAAATGGTTAATTTGTGTTCCCTGAGCACAGGAAAAAAAATCATAGGTGACATATTTTGGGCGCAGTAGGTCGAGGAAATCTGGCAAAAAGTGGGCGTTGACAGAGCGGTGGTCAGAGCCGGTCAGTGTCACCCGAGCTGACAGGTGAGAGTTGCCACAAAGATATTATCACCTAATCATTTCAGTGTGTCTGATTGATTTTTTTCTTATTTTTTTTGCAGTAATATTATTCAATAGTGTGTAGTGTGATATATTTATATAATAAAAGGGGTGAATCATCGCTATACTCAAAAGTATGGTGTGCGTATTAGTGATTCAATTATTTTGTTCATAAAACAATAAACAAATAGTTTTGCTGTTATTACACTCTATACACAGGTTATATATAAGTATCTGCATGTTTTGGTCACCATAACGAACCACTAAGTTGGTATTGTGAGTCGAAAAGCAACGAGGAGTGACCGCCACACACCAGCCAGCCACTCGTTGCCACTCCCTCAACAACGCCTCACTCGGCCACTTTCTCTTCCCACCATCCTGTTTTATTCTTTATTCACAATATACAGACATTATATATAAGTATCTACATGTTTTGTTCACTACAACTGTACAACTAAGCTGATATAGGTAGTTCAGGCACTAAAAGTCGTCGCTACACACAGTCAGCTGGCGGCTGCCTCCCGCGCACATTCAAGTTCACACGCACTAAAATTTCTCCCCCAACAATACCGTTTGTGGTGTTATTACACTATATACAGATGTTATATATAAGTATCTACATGATGTATGCACAGTAACTGTACACTTAAGCTTGTAGAATGCCCAAAGAGCATAGTGGCCACCCTCTACACAGCCAGACAAATCATGCAGACGATGTCACCTCTGTCACCCAAATGGCTCCTCCCAACATAATACTTTTGCTGTTATTACACTATACACATTATATATAAGTATCTATATTTGTGTTCACCATAGAGAATCACTGAGCTGGTATGGTGAATGCAGACAATAACAGGTGGCCACACAGTCGGTAAACGATGCTATATCTCCCTCTGTCCCTCAGCATCACTCCTCCCACAGCGCTAATTATCACCACAATCCAGCTATTATCACAATCCTGGTCATTTTTATCACAGTCAGGGGTCATCTGTAATAATGTCATCGCTAAATAATAGCAGTTATATATTTATTTGACATTTTTCTTCGATGCTGTGGTCACAAGCTGAACAGCAATGCTGTTCGCTCATGCTGCGTGCACCAGCTTGGTTGCTCCAACAGTACTGTGGCTCTCACAAGGAGAATATTGCCCATGATTTTTTTTCAATATTGTGTCTGTTTACAAGAGCCCCTGAAGAAGCTAATGTGAACCCCGTGTAGCCGCGGGCCATTTGAATCGTGCCTGGCACCCTATGGCGTATATATACGCCATGCGCACCGTGGGACATGTTACTCATGGCATATATATATATATATATATATATATACGCCATGCGCAGTTTAAGGTTAAGAACCAAAGCAGATTGAGCTCTTAATTTTGCAGCATTGAGGTCTAGGGCTATCTTACTACAAAATTTCATGGCATTTGGAGAGGGTCGAGTGGGAGCCATAGGTGACTTTTTGGTGATTTGAGATGGAATGACCCCATAACTACAAATAAGCTGATATGGTGCCCAAAGAGCATAGTTGCCACCAGTACACAGCACGACATGTCATGCAGACGACGCCACATAGCAAATCACTAAGCTGGTATGGTAAGTCCCGTCAATAAAAGGTGACCTCGGGGTCTGGTAGCTGAGTGGGCAGCATGCGGGACATATAATCCTGTGGTCCGGATTTGATTCCTGACTTCGGCAAAGCCAAATGGGCAGAGTTTCTTTCACCCTGATGCCCTGTTACTAGTAGTAAATTGGAGATAGACAGCTGCTATGGGCTGCTTCCTGGGTGTGTGTGTGTGCGTGGGGAAAAAAATAATAAAAAATTAGTTAGTAGTTAGTATCAGTTGAGAGGCAGGTCAAAAGATTAGAGCTCAACCCCCCCGCAAGCACAACTAGGTGAATGCACAGTCAGTAGACGACGCCACCTCCCTCTCTCCCTCCCTGCCTTCTTCAGCATTACTCCTTCCACCATAGAGCACAGTGCAAATTATCACCACAATCATACTATTATCAATCCTGGTCATTTTTATCAGTCAGGGGTCTTCTCTTATATTATCATCACTAAATAATAGCAGGCTCATATAATATGTTACATTTTTAGGCGATGCTGTGTTCACAAGCTGAACAGCAGTGCTGTTAGTGCATGTTACATGCGCCAGCCTTGGTTGCTCACTCAGTACTGAGGCTCTCACACCTGGATATATTACCCACCATTTATTTTCAAGGTTTCGTCTGTTTACTATCGGCCATGGCTGGACTATAGCTGCCCCTATCCCTCGCGGGGCATTTAAAATCGTGCGCTAGACCCTCAATCATATATGTACGATGTGCGCGATTTTATGACAGTTACTCCCATCGTATATGTATGTATTGCGTGGTTTTAGGGTTAAATTGAGCGTGCGGACGCTGCCACTGAAACAGCTATCCGCACTTGTCCCAGCTCCCATAAAAGTATTC
>WNGS01169317.1:13779-25365 GCA_020271785.1 Procambarus virginalis
GACCCCCCACCCCTCATCCCAGTATCCTCTGCAATCCTGGAATCCATGTCACCAATCCTCACACCCATCACAGCTTCCTCCACCAGCAGAACACTCACCAAGGAGGAGATTTGAGAAGGGACAGAAAAGTGAGCCTCAAGGCAATGTACACTAACATAGATGGAATTACAAATAAAGCAAATGAACTTGGAGATCGGTACTAGAGGAAAACCAGACCTATAGCTCTCACAGAAACAAAGCTAACGAAAACCATAACAAATGCAGTATTCCCACAGGACTATTATGTTATGAGGAAAGAGAGAGAAGGAAGAGTGGTGTGTGGTGTAGCTCTGCTGGTAAGAAAAGGCTGGGATTTTGAGAAGTTGGATGTTCAGGGATGTGAAGGTTTCAGTGACTACATAACAGGTACAATAACAACTGGGGGCAAAAAATTATAGTCGTAGTATATATAATCCACCACCATATGACAAAGACCCAGACAGGAATATGATAGAAACAACGTGGCCACCATAACATAATAGAGAGAGCAGCTTCTGTTGCTAGCAGGAATGGATCTGGACTACTAATTATGGGACTTCAACCATGGGAAGATAGATTCGGGAGAACAGAGACCCGCATGGAGGACCAGAAACATGGAGAGCTAAGCTGCTGGACGTGGCAACAAGAAATTTTCTAAGCCAGCACATCAAGGAACCAACAGAATGAGAGGAGAAGATGAACCAGCAATGCTTGATCTGATATTTACCCTAAATGAGTGGGATATAAGGAAGTCAAGATGGAAGCACCCTTGGGAATGAGTGATCACAGTGTATTGAACTTTGAGTACCTAGTAGAGCTAGGAATTACCCCCCACCTCCCAAAAAAGAACTAGGAAACAAAAGGCTGGCATACCGAAAGGGAAATTATGAGGAGATGAGAAGCTTCCTAAGGGAAATACCTTGGGACACAGCCCTCAAACTTAGTCTGTACAAGATATGATGGACTATGTCACCCAAAAGTGTCAGGAGGCAGTAAGCAGATACATCTCGGCCCAAAAGGAAAAATCCGAGAAGCAAAAGAAGAATCCATGGTATAATAGAGCATGTATGGAAGCAAAGAAACTGAACAAAAGGGCGTGGAGGAATTTCCGGAATAACAGAACACCAGAAAGCAGAGAGAGATACCAGAGAACCAGAATGAGTATGTCAGGTGAGAAGAGAAGCAGAGAAAAGTTATGAAAATTATATAGCAAACAAAGCCAAGACCGAACCAAAGCTACTCCACAGTCACATCAGAAGGAAAACAACAGTGAAAGAACAGGTAGTGAAACTTAGAACAGGCGAGGACAGGTAAACAGAGAATGACAAAGAGGTGTGTGATGAACTCAACAATAATTCCAGGAGGTCATCACAACAGAACAAGGTGAGGTCACTGTGCTAGGAGAAGGGAAGTAACCAGGCGGCCTTAGAAGAGTTCGAAATTACGAGAGAGGAGCTCAGAGACACATGCTGGATCTGGATGTTAGAAAAGCTGTTGGTCCAGACGGGATCTCGCAATGGGTACTGAAAGAGTGTGCAGAGGCACTTTGCTTGCCTCTCTCCATAGTGTATAGTAGGTCACTGGAGACGGGAGACCTACCAGAAATATGGAAGACGGCGAATGTGGTCCCAATATACAAAAAGGGCGACAGGCAAGAGGCACTGAACTACAGGCCAGTGTCCTTGACTTGTATACCATGCAAGGTGACGGAGAAGATCGTGAGAAAAAACCTGGTATCACATCTGGAGAGAAGATTTTCTTGACAAATCGCCAACATGGGTTCAGGGAGGGTAAATCTTGCCTGACTGGCTTAATAGAATTCTACGACCAGGTGACAACGATTAAGCAAGAAAGAGAGGGCTGGGCGGACTGCATTTTCTTGGATTGTCGGAAAGCCTTTGACACAGCACCGCATAAGAGGCTGGTACATAAGCTGGAGAGACAGGCAGGTGTAGCTGGTAAGGTGCTCCAGTGGATAAGGGAGTACCGAAGCAATAGGAAGCAGAGAGTTACGGTGAGGGTGAGACCTCCGATATGCGTGAAGTCACCAGTGGAGTCCCACAGGGCTCTGTACTCGGTCCTATCTTGTTTCTGATATATGTAAATGATCTCCCGGAGGGTATAGATTCAATTCTCTCAATGTTTTGAACGATGCCAAAATTATGAGAAGGATTAAGACAGAAGAGGACTGTTTGAGGCTTCAAGAAGTCCTAGACAAACTGAAGGAATGGTCGAACAAATGGTTGTTAGAGTTTACACCTTAATGGATGAGTTTATCGTGCAGGTCGGCTAGCCCTGTGGGCTCTCTGTTCATCTTTTGTCATGTATCTGTCAATAGACACATTATAATAGTTTTTGCTACCTCTGAGTAAATGTTTGTTTTGCAGTATGTAATCCAGTGCCTCTTCGTTAGTGAACTGTACCAGGACAGGTCGTTTCTTGTTACAGTTGTAAGGACCAATGCGGCGGTGGATTCTCACATCATTCCCTGCCATCTTGGCTCTAATATCTCTCAAGATCACCTGTAACTCAAATCTCCAATCTCCATCCTTTCCTGCCTCGATGCTGCCTTGGCTTCGAGTAATCCATGGATTATGATTGACCTCCCTCCTTAGTGAAGGGTCATGCTGGTCGCCCCTCCCCTGGATAACCCCCATCCCTCCCACACTCGCCACTCCATCCCCCACCACTCCCCCTTCCCTTGCCATGCTTCCCTTATTCCTGCCAAATTCAGTTGCAAGCCGAGTTATTTCACTTTTCCATGCTACACTACTCTTTTGTATTTCTTCCTGAATATAGTCCACAAGCTCTTGTTTTTGTCTCTGAACCTCGGCCTATATTTTATTAAAGATCTCACGTTTAATCCCTTGGATTAGATCATCTATCCAAACCTCGCTCTTCTCTACAAATTTTCCTATCAACTTTCCACAAACCTGTCCTCTTCTTCGTTCATAATACTGCTGGACCTAGATGCCCTTCCTGGTCTTGTAATTGTTATAATAACATTACCCACCGGCGTTCCAAGTACCTTACCGACCTGCTACACACAATATTGGCGAGTGAGTTCCTGCGTGGTGTAGTAAGGTTGCTGCCGGGGTGATGGTCACGTCGGTCACAGATTTAGGCTGTGAGGTCACAGATTTAGGCTGTGAGGTCACAGATTTAGGCTGTGAGGTCACAGATTTAGGCTGTGAGGTCACAGGTTTAGGCTGTGAGGTCACAGATTTAGGCTGTGAGGTCACAGATTTAGGCTGTGAGGTCACAGATTTAGGCTGTGAGGTCACAGATTTAGGCTGTGAGGTCACAGATTTAGGCTGTGAGGTCACAGATTTAGGCTGTGAGGTCACAGATTTACGCTGTGAGGTCACAGATTTAGGCTGTGAGGTCACAGAATTAGGCTGTGAGGTCACAGTTAGCTGAGGTCTGCTCCACCCTTCACACTGCAACAATGCATTCAACACCTATTTTTCAATTATGCTATTTCTACTGTTTTTCTTCACTTCCTTATGGTTTGAATCAGATTCCAAATTTTTCATTCACTCGTATACACTTTTTCCCTTCGACGTAGCCTAGTTGTCCCTCCCACTACACTAGTGACCCAGGAGCTCCCGTCCCACGTCCACCCAACACCATGGACACAACACTATGTGTGTGTGTGTGTGTGTGGTGTGTGTGTGTGTGTGTGTGTGTGGTGTGTGTGTTGTGTGTGTGTGTGTGTGTGTGTGTGTGTGTGTGTGTGTGTGTGTGGGTGTGTAATTACCTATGTGTAATTACCTAAGTGTAATTACCTAAGTGTAATTACCTAAGTGTAATTACCTAAGTGTAGTTACAGGATGAGAGCTACGCTCGTGGTGTCCCGTCTTCCCAGCACTCTTTGTCATATAACGCTTTGAAACTACTGACGGTCTTGGCCTCCACCACCTTCTCCCCTAACTTGTTCCAACCGTCTACCAGTCTGTTTGCGAAAGTGAATTTTCTTATATTTCTTCGGCATCTGTGTTTAGCTAGTTTAAATCTATGACCTCTTGTTCTTAAAGTTCCTGGTCTCAGGAAATCTTCCCTGTCGATTTTATCAATTCCTGTTACTATTTTGTATGTAGTGATCATATCACCTCTTTTTCTTCTCTCTTCTAGTTTTGGCATATTTAATGCCTCTAAACTCTCCTCATAGCTCTTGCCCAGTGGTTCTGGGAGCCACTTAGTAGCATGTCTTTGCACCTTTTCCAGTTTGTTGATGTGCTTCTTAAGATATGGGCACCACACAACCGCTGCATACTCTAGCTTTGGCCTCACAAAAGTCGTGAACAATTTCTTTAGTATATCGCCATCCATGTATTTAAAAGTAATTCTGAAGTTAGAAAGCGTGGCATAGGCTCCTCGCACAATATTCTTTATGTGGTCCTCAGGTGATAGTTTTCTATCTAGAACCACCCCTAGATCTCTTTCTTTATCAGAATTCTTTAAAGATTTCTCACATAATATATAGGTTGCGTGGGGTCTATGTTCTCCTATTCCACATTCCATAACATGGCATTTATTAACATTAAATTACATTTGCCAAGTGTGTGTGTGTGTGTGTGTGTGTGTGTGTGTGTGTGTGTGTGTGTGTGTGTGTGTGTGTGTGTGTGTGTGTGTGTGTGTGTGTGTGTGTGGATGTGTGTGTGTTTGTGTGTGTGTGTGTGTGTGTGTGTGTGTGTGTGTGTGTGTGTGTGTGTGTGTGTGTGTGTGTGTGTGTGTGTGTGCTTACCTATTTGTGCCTACAGGATCGAACTCTAGTTCTTGGGCCCGTCTTTTCTAGCCGTTGGTTGTCTAATACAATGACTCTTGGCCTATATCTGTCATACCTGCTTTTAAGGTTCTGAATGGAGTTAGCCACTACAATCCTAGCTTGTGTGTGTGTTTACTATTTGTATTTACTGTTTGTGCCTACAGAATCGAGCTATTAGCTCTTAGACCCCGCCTTTCAAGCAATCTGTTTTCCCCTATTATATCTACTATGAAGATTTCTTTCTAAAACACTCACACATTCCCAGAAAGCAGTCCGAAGCAGCTGCCTAACTCCCAGGTATCTATTTACTGCAAGATGAACAGACGCATCAGAGTGAAAGAAACTCTGCCCATTTGTTTCTGCCTCTGCCGGGGATCAAACCCGGACCCTTAGGACTACGACCCTTGAGCGCTGTCCACTCATCCGCGAGGCCCAAAGTTCTTTCAGCCTTATGTGTGTACTCACCTAGTTGTGCTTGCGGGGGTTTAAGCTTTGGCTCTTTGGTCCCGCCTCTCAACTGTCAATCTACTGGTGTACAGATTCCTGAGCTTCTAGAGCTCTATCATATCTACATTTGGAACTGTGAATGGAGTCAGCCTCCACCACATCACTTCCTAGACCATTCCATTTACTAACTACTCTGGCACTGAAAAAGTTATCTCTAATGTCTTTGTGGCTCATTTTGGTACCTATTATGATGTGTGTACTCACCTATTTGTGCCTGCAGGATCGAGCATTGACTCTTGGATCCCGCCTTTCTAGTCTAACAATGATATCCTCATTGCATATCTTTGACTCCTAGTTTTCCCGTGTCCCTTTTTCAGGTGATGGTATTATGGTGGGGATGCATATTCAAGAGTGGGTCTCCCCTTTGTTGCAAATAGGATCCGGAAAACCTGTTTCTCCTAGTTGCTAAATGATACACGGAGGTTGGGTAGGATGCAATATGCTATTGTTGTTATTCTCCTCATGTGAGTTTCTGGCATCAGACTTGTGGCTATACACATTCCTACATATTTCTCCTTTTCTGATTGAAGGATCTGTCTTCCTTTCAGCCTATACTGCTGCACTGGTCTCCATGCTCCTCTTCAAGTTTGAATCCTTATAACTTTGCATTTGGCAGTGTTAAATACTAGCAGTCATTTTTCAGACCACTTCTGGAGTGTGTCTAAATCCGTTTGAATTGCATCACAGTCTATCCCTGACCAGCTGACTCTTCTCGTTAGTGTTGCATCATCTGCAAACATTGATCTGATGGAGCCAATTTCATATGTTAGGTCGTTTACATATATTAGAAACAGTAGAGGCCCTGGAACCGACGCTTGTAGTACTGCACTCGTAACCTTTCTTCACCCTGATGTCTCTGCTCCCACTGTAATTATTTCCTCAGAGGGAATTTCTGCTTCGCCTTAGGACTTGTTCCGATGGACAGACCAGCTTTTTTGGCGTCATTAGGAGTCTTGTAGACGGACAGTATCAAATGTTATCTGACAGTCGAGGAATATGCAGTCTGTCCATCCTTCCCTTTCCCTTGTTTGATATATATCATCGTTTTATTCTAAAACTTCAGCAAGTTTGTCAAGCAGGATTTTCCTTTTATAAATCCATGCATGTTCTTTGTGGAAAAATTTGTTTGTTTTAATTGTTCTATAATTTGCTTTCGACTAGTCTCTAGTAACTTGCAGGGGATACTTGCTAGTGATACTTGTCTGTAGTTTAACGGTTATTGTCTTCTCCTTTTCTTAGAGATTAGCACCACATTAGATGTTTTCTAATAGTCTGGAAGTTCTCGTGTTTCTAGAGAGAATATTACACATAATGACAAGGGGACTGCACACTGCTTCAGCTGCCTCCTTTAGTATCCAAGGGGATATTTTGTCTGGTACTACTGCCTTTGTCACGTCCAGTTCCTGCATTTTCCTCTATTCATCTCATATCACTCTCATTTTAATGAGTCTTTCCTGTGGACGTGTTCGTTTAGTTGGAGCTCTTAGCTATAGTGGCCGATCTGGTCCCAGCTTGACTTCCCCATACAACCTTTTTAAAGTTCATTGCATACCTCGTTTTTAGTTTCCTTGTGTCCTCCAACTCCTTTGTCAAGTCTGATCCTGGTCCTTCACAGTCACCTTCATCCTGATGTGACTATAGAACAGTTTAGGCTGAGACTTATCTTTGTATGTTTTGTCATTTTCGTACTTCTTCTCTGCCGCTTCTCTGGTGCCCTGATAGGTCCTAGGTCTCCTAGTCTGTAGGTACTCATTTCTGGCAGCTTTGTATACATTGCGATTTCCTTCTGTGTTCAATATTTCTTCTGTGCCTTTCTGCTTCATCTCTTTGCCTCCAGACGCTGCCTGCTGTGCTCCATGGGTTTATTTTAGTTTTTGTTTCCTTAACGCTTAGTGGTGATATAAATCCTTCTTCAGCTTCTTTGAGTTTGTCCGTTACGTAGTCCATCGTGTCCTGTTTGAATTTCCTCAAAGTTCTCTTCCCAGTCTATCCTCCCCAAGAATTCTCTGACCTTCTGGTATCCTCTCCTGTGTGCTGGCCTTACATTCTTCCCCCTTTACAAACAGAAATCACAATAGCGTGATGCATCAAATGAACAAATCCACAAGGGCCGTGACGAGGATTCGAACCTACGCCCGAGAGCATTCCAGGCGCTGCCTTAATCGACTGAGCTACGACATGGTAAAAAAATTTGCAATAGCTCAGTCGATAAGGCAGCGTCAGGGATCCTCTCGGACGTAGGTTCGAACCCTCGTCACGGCCCTTGTGGATTTGTTCATTCTCCCCCTTGTACATTTATTTATGGTCTTCATTGTCACTATATATTCAAATATTAAAACATATTGGTCACTGGCTCCCAACGGGATTTCATAGTCATGTTTTCAATACCCATCTCACTCTGTGTGAAGACCAGATCTCGCCTAGCTGGTTGGTCTCTACCCCTCCTCCTTGCTTCCCTCACTGACATGTTGCATCAGGAAGTTCCTCTCTACTACTTCTACAAGCTTTGCTCTCCATATTTCATCTCATCTTGGGTTCATTGTTTCCCAGATGATTTGACCATGGTTGAAGTCTCCCATTACTTGGAATGGGAGACTTCATTGTCTCCCATTCCAGTGCTTTCAGTCTATGGGTTGTGTCGGTCACTCCTTGGAGGATATTCAAGCATGCTCTCTGTGTAATTTCATATTCTTGCCTTGGTCTTCTGTGGTTCTCTGGGGGGGGGGGGGGGTAGTAGATTACAGCCGCAACCACTTTCTCACCATTCAAGAAAAAAAAAGTTTAAAAATTTACAGAAACCCCATACAAAGGACCTGGTTGTAGCTCACAACCAGGTAAGTCCACCACGGGCTCACCATAATGGACCATAGATGTTAACATCTCACTATAGATGGTAACATCTATGTGCTGCTTGAAACTTTTTGTTCCCAGTAGCTGAATCTAAAACAACAACAACAATAAACGTCTCGGAGAGACAGTGCGGCCCGTGACAGGACTGACCAGTCAATCAACGCTGTCTTGGGTCGCACACCTCCTGTGGCGGGTGAGTACGACGGGCTCACCATAGCCAGTGCTGCTTGGGACTTTCTTTCCGAGTAGCTGAATCTAAAACGACTAAATTCCTGTCACTTGAGCATGAACCTTGTAGGTTCGAAACGTTGTGTTAATTTATAATAAGTGTAATACATTCTACAGATAATTTTGATTCTTTTAGTCAACCTCGAACAAATATAACATTTGGAGAAATTCTCTTCCAATTAAACCAAATTGCAAGAGCACTAGTCAGAGGGAGAGAAGCCCTAAACAAGAAAATAGTCAACACGGAATATGCAGTTATATTCAATGAAACATGTCTAAATGAAAACCTGCTACCAGTATACACCAATATATATATATATATATATATATATATATATATTATATATATATATTATATATTATATATATATATATATATATATATATATATATATATATATATATATATATATATATATGCAAACAAGCCTGAATGGTCCCCAGGACTAGATACAACTGAAAACTCACACCCCAGAAGTGACTCGAACCCATACTCCCAGGAGCAACGCAACTGGTATGTACAGGGACGCCTTAAACAGACGTTTAAGGCGTCCCTGTACATACCAGTTGCATTGCTCCTGGGAGTATGGGTTCGAGTCACTTCTGGGGTGAGTTTTCAGTTATATAATATATATTATATATATATATATATATATATATATATATATATATATATATATATATATATATATATATATATATGCAAACAACATATATATATATATATAATATATATATATATATATATATATATATATATATATATATTTAAAACCTCAACACATCAAGCAAATGTTAAATCCTGCGGTTGGTGATGCTGCACAAGATCTTCTTATGGAACTAACAAGGTTCGTTAACATGTGCCTGGCTGGTGATATACCTGAGGTCATCAGGCCTCTCTTTTCGGTGCCTCCCTCTGTGCTCTCAAAAGAAGGACGATGGAATCAGGCCAATAGCTGTTGGCAACACTCTCCGACGCCTGATTGCCAAGGCTGCTACGAGGGTTGTCAGCCAGCAAGCGGCTGAATTACTGAAACCAATCCAGCTAGGATTTGGAATCCCCAAGGCTGTGAAGCGGCTGCCCATACAGCACGAGCATACATCACCAACATTTCTGATGAAAAGGCCCTGCTCAAACTGGATTTTAAGAATGCCTTCAACATGGTCAGAAGAGATGCAGTACTTTGTGCCGTACATCGCCATTTCCGGCCCCTCTACCCGTTCATACTATCGTGCTACAGTGGTGAGTCAAAACTGCTCTTTGGTGAACATGAAATCAGATCATGTGAAGGCGTTCAGCAAGGTGATCCTCTTGCTCCCCTTCTTTTCTGCTTAGTCTTAAAAGAAATCACCGAAAGCTTGTCCAGCGAGTTCAACATCTGGTTTTTGGATGATGGCACTATAGCTGGCACCGTAGACGACCTCTTGGCAGACATCAGGAAAATAAGGGAGCAAGAAGTAAGCCTGGGTCTTGTCCTGAACCCTTCCAAGTGTGAAGTAGTCTCCTCCAACCCAGACATCGTAGCTAGAATAAGGTCTGCCTTGCCTGGAACCCATGTCATTAGGGCCGAGAACAGCACCCTCCTTGGAGCCCCCCTCGGGTCTAATGCCATTGAGGAGATCCTTGACAAGAAAATCGCAGACCTTAGGAGGATGGAAGACAGAATAGGTGACATCGATGCCCACGATGCTTTTTATCTCCTCACCAAATGCCTATCCCTTCCGAGGCTAACCTACTTTCTGAGGTGCGCCCCATCTTACGACAACCGAAAGCTTGAAGAGTATGACCTCTTACTGAAGACCATGCTGGAAAAAGTTGTTAATCTCTCCCTCAACGAGTGCCAGTGGAAACAAGCCACTCTTCCTGTTAGGCTCGGTGGCTTGGGTGTCCGCACCGCCACCCAAATTGCTGTCCCAGCCTTCCTGTCTTCCTCCTCAGCATCAGATGACCTGGTTAAGGAAATTCTACCTGACACCCTCAGTGATGTAGCGGGGATACAGGACCCCCACTACACGGAATGCGACACGAAATGGGGTGCCATGGCAGACCCAGCACTCAGACCAGCCATGCCGAAAGCCAAGAAACAATCCAGTTGGGACAGCCCCATTGCAGACAAAGAAGCCACAGCTTTGCTGGAGGCAGCAACAACCCCCAGTGATCGTGCACGCCTCACAGCTGTGCAGGCTCCCCATGCAGGGGACTTCCTTTTGGCAGTCCCTATGTCTGCGACAGGCACACGTCTTGATCCGCAGGAGCTCCGTATTGCAGTCGCTCTCCGTCTTGCTGCCCCTATCCACACTGTTCATAGGTGTATTTGCGGCGAGGCAGATGCTGACGAATATGGATTGCATGGCCTGCACTGTGGAAAATCTGGTGGTTGGCACACTAGACACGACGAAGTAAACGACATCATTAAAAGAAGCCTTGCCTCTGCCCAGTGTCCAGCGGAGAGAGAGCCCCGCAACCTTCTGAACCGTGACTCTGTTAGCTTTGCCGGCCGACCAGACGGAATCACACTGCGTCCGTGGAAGGGTGGCAGACAGTTGGCATGGGACTATACTTGCGTATCCACCCTGGCAGCCACATACATCAACCTCTCTGCCGGCACAGCAGGAGCCGCGGCGACACACAGAGAAAGAGACAAGTCAGCCAAGTATAGGCAATTAGATCATCGGTACAACTTCGTTCCAATAGGGTCTGAGACCCTAGGCCCATGGGGAGAGAGTGCAAGAAGGTTTCTAAAGGATCTTGGTTCCAAGCTCATTGACACCACAAGAGACCCTAGAGCGGCAAGTTTTCTCTTTCAGCGCCTCAGTGTCGCGATCCAGAGGGGGAATGCTCGCTGCATCCTCGGTTCCTGCCCAACGTCGGAGGAGTTCGAGGAAATCTACAGCCTCTAGGAAGCGAACTATTTTTGTGTCTTTAATGCTCATTTTTTGTATACAATCAGATATGTAACTGTATAACCTTGCTTAATAAAGTGTACACCATAAAAAAGGGGGGTGGTAGGAGAAGCGAACACCCTCATGTATTCAGAGTTAAATGGCAAGTTTTTCCCTGAATGCTCTGTGTTCCCTTCTCTGAGGCTGTGGGTCCCTATAATTGCACCAGAGGTGGTACCCCCCATATATATATATATATATATATATATATATATATATATATATAATATATATATATATATATATATATATATATATCTATATATGTATAT